>JARHVA010006728.1:575000-792500 GCA_037957365.1 Torreya grandis | reverse complement strand
GAATATTTTTTCTCATTTGGTGTTACTTTATAATATATTTTATGAGTGGATCCTTTGATGAACATAGTGATTATAGTTTCCCATTAATGGATTTCTAAAATTTCTCAGCACATAACAACCTTTGTAGGTAGTGCCACAGGGCTCTACCCTAATTTATATTCATTTATTCAACCTTCCTACTCATTGGTGAGCTCATTATTTTCCCAAGCAAATCAAATTTCCATCTTAGGGAATGATATTATTAGCCCAAAACATGTATTTTATAAATAATTAAAACCTTTTTAGATTAATAATCATTAAATCAAATTTTCCACTAATATTACTAGTCAATGCATGGTATAGTAAGTACCCTATATTATTATTACAATGTTAAAATTTAATGGATTATAACTTTCCATAGGTTTTAATAACTTATTTGAATGTGAAATAAAGTTATAAACATAACATTAGCACACCTTAAGATTATAGGTCCCCCTGATAATGTTTGACCATTCATAAACAAGTGTGATAGGATTCATATTTAAGTTGTTGAGTCAATCAACTATAAGATTATCACATCCTTTTCCTAGCAGCTTGAGGTGAGAAATAAGAAAAATAAATACATTAAAGTTGGAAAATAAGTGGTAAATGACATCAAAAAGACATACAACCCCTTGATTCATCCCATTCTAGGCATGGTTTAATTCTTAGAATTCAAGGGTATTTTATATATTATTTTTGATAGGTCCATGCTAGTTAAACATGAGTGGTTTTAGCTCATATCTACTTACACTACCCATGTTTGATGCCAAATAATGGTTAATTTCTGAAATTAAATGCATTCTTTTATTTATTTATGCATGTTTCACATTGTTGGCTAGAGGAAATTATGAAAATGTTTTCATATAAATACACATCTATGGTTATTCGTTTTACCCAATTGGTAAATTCAGTTATCTCATATATTCACACTATTTCACATTGATAAATATTTCATATTCTATACAAATTCAATCTCATTCACAAGGAGAAACCATAATCCAAGTGAAGTATATTCTAAAGCAAGTAAAGAGATATCATTTTCAAGTATAAAGTTATTTTATAATTACTTAAACATCATCAAGGAATACAATTTGAAAATCAATATAGGTGGGATAACTAAGTGGTCTTGATTTCATAGAGTATTGGACACATAGGTAGTGGTCAATCATCAAGGGGGTGATTTAGGTCACCTCAACCCATTACACTCCCCTCTTTTTTAGGTTTTCAAACTATAAAAGTGACTGGAGGGCTTTAAATAAAAGAGAGAGAAAAAATTCTATATTGCATAATTTAGATCACAATATATTCGATTACTCAGTAGACACATGATCAATAGATATAGTGATCAATTTTTACACAAAGTTAATGAAGATAAGTCTATAGTCAACTAACATGAGTGCACTACACTATTGTCCACTTATAACACTAGTGTACATTAATATCCTCTACTTTTGCCTTTGATTTTTCATTTATATAATTTTGGTTTCTCTATCTTTTCCTTTAAGCCACCTATCATAATTAACTAGAATAAGTCTATAGTCAACAGAGTCAAATCCATTGCATTGTAGACCATTTACATCAAAGCTATCTATATTCTAATCTTGATTATGATCCTACACAATCTCCTCTTTTTCTAATTTCCACTTTTATACAGTCATAACAATCAACAAAAAAATGTAAGGTAAGTTTATCTCTTCTTATTATTTTCCAAAAATAGCAGTATTTATTATTTAATAATTTTTAAAAACTAGGTTGTTTGATTATTGTACATCTTTAGAATTTTTTTATTATCTAGTTTTACATCTATAAAATGACATGAATAAATTATAAGTTGTATCAAAAATATGTTTAAACATATATGGGAACCTAAACTTTTGTTTTTGATCGTTTTCTTTTCTGATTTGTTTTTCATGTTTCTTTTTCCTTTTATTTATAGAAATTATGTTCTAGTAGTTTTGAAAATCATATGAGTTGCTACATTATAAGAAAATTAGTCTTTATTTTCATGGGATCAATAGTATAAGGGGTACTAACCCAATACTCAAGCCATTAGATAACATTATTGATGGATTTTAGTTTCCACATACCTTATGGTATATCAGAAGTGCCTAGGTTTTGCTTTCTAGCTATAAGAAGCATTTGACCATTTGTTCTTGTAGTGTACTAGTAAGTGGTTCATCCTTGAAAGTTACTGTTAGTGTAATCTAGAGATGAGATAGTGTGGCTACAAGAATGGTCAAATGTGTAGTAGTTACTACCTTTGCAATTACCTTCATTATTTATAATTGGGATTACTATATATAAAACCATACAAAGTAAACACAGCATGTGTAGTCACACACATTTCATTATTATTATTATTTTTCATTTAAACCTTTTCCTATCACTTAATAAATTTATATTCTCTATTCCTCTAAGACATAATGTTAGATAAAATGTAACACTTATTGAACAAATTCAAATTCTTTTATTTTATTCTAAACTAGACAACATAGATAATGTTAATCAATATAATAATCCAATTCTCCAAAATTATGTCAACATTAAATATGATCTTTATGATGAACCTAATAACAAGATAATGAAACTATGCATGGCAATCAAAAAAATGATGAAACATCTAATATAGTTTATCTAAATGACCTTAATGGAGTATATCCTAAGCAAGTCAAAGAGTTGTCTAATTTTCATCAAGGGGTTTAAAAATGAATACAATACATGGATAAATTTCCCTAGTTAGTCTTATAATTCAAGGTTTCACATCAAGTAAAAATTACATAACCTCAAGAATAACAAAAAGAGGTTTCTTTTAGAGTTTTCAATCCTCCCATTTTAGGTATTCTAGTTTCAACTATAGTTTCTATTCATATATCAACACCTATAGTTACATATGTACCAACATATTTAAGTATGGGGGCATACTATGGTTTGAGATATAATAACATGCCTATTTGTGAAATGAAATTATATACACTTCCCTTTATTACTAAACAATTTCCTCTCCTAATATCACCTAATGAACACTCTCTTGAGAAAATTGTCATAGCCTTACATGTTAAATTATTGCAATTAGAAAAAGTTGTCTCCAAGTTTACTCACACAATGGATTCTTATATTTTATTTCAAAATCCTTTGTCACCTAAAATAACCTCTTATCCACTACCAATAGGTATTTTATTACTAATCTACCACTTTATGATGGTTCATGTCATTTCCATTCCATGTATCATCTTTGGATTAAGCATAAAATGACAAATTACTAACCAATATCTTTCCAATAATTATCAAAGAATATGTTCTCTGATCATTTTATGATCTCCATCTTGAATCATTTAGGGAATTCAACCCATTGGGAAATCAAATTTTGGTAGACTTCTTAATCAACATTGGTGAAAAGTTATCTTACACATAAATTGTAAAAATCAAGAAAGGGTAAAATGATAAAATCATTGAATATGTTATATATTACCAAACCATGCTAGGAAAGATGAAAAAATCTATGGAAGATAATGACTTACAACATATCCTCACCCAAAGCTCACTAGCACCACTGCATGAATCAATCATGCTCGATAAATTAAAATAATTTGATTAGCTATGCAATATAGTAAAATAAAGGGAAGTCAAGTTCAAATCATTAAAGAGGATAAAATATTTTCCAAGTGATCCATCTACCTCAAATATCAAGTTTTAAAGAAATAAAAATTATAAGGTAAAATCTAATGAAAGTGAGAATAAAACAAATATATCAGTTAATGCCATATCAAAACCATGAATCAAACTTCAGTTGATAGCTCCATCAATAAAATAGTTTATAAGGTTACCACAACCTCCTTACATCTTGTTACAAAAACTAATTGATTGAAATATCATATATACGCCCCCACTATTCAATATTTATTTAACCAAGCCTCAACATAAGGTCTTTTGATAGTAATTCATATTTTTACTGCCATAGACACATTTGGAATTCCATAAATAATTTATACATGTTAAGGCACAATGTACATGATGTTATCAATGATAATATTATTGATCTATGCACACCCATAGAATAATCAAGACCACAAAAAAAATACAATACAAAGATGGGAATATTTATTAATCCTTTTCCAAATCATGGTTCAATAAAAAATATATACAATTCAGAAGTACATCATGTATACAATGTGCATCTTCTTCCTAAGACATATATGCATACAATATGTCGAGTCATTGGAATATTTACATGTAAATTAACACAATCTCTAATGATCACATTTGATGATAGTGAAACCAATGATGATGATTCAAATAGACATGGAATATTTATTCAATCTTACATCAACAAGTAGCCTATACATATTGTTATGATTGAAAATGGATCAATAAAAAATGCATGTAAAATAGTACTCCATAGTATTTGATAAATATATATAAGCTACATCAACAGTACTAAAATCATTTGATGGGCATACATAGAATACTTTTAGGAATATATTCCTACCACTCCAAGTCAGTTTATCAATAATAGAACCTCTATTTCTAGACTTACCAAGCACATGAGACTTTAATGCTTTATTAGGATTACCTTGGATATATAATATTCATGCAATATCACCAACATTGTATTAAAGTAGGGGTTTTACTTTTCCCATATTTATTTATGATGGGATTTCCCCCTCATTTTGAGTTGTCTTACTTTCATTGAGAATATTTATTATGTGTACAAGTTGATCAGGTGATTAGGAAGTAACTCCCTTGATTAGGTATTTTAGGTATGGGAGTTATTCCTCTATTCTTGGCTTCATTGACCAATTTTTGTGGAGGAATTACTCATCTATTTTGAGGGTCTATTGGCTACCTTTTATGGAAGAGTTACTCACTTATTGTCTATATGTAGTCATCTCATTTGATGTATTTTCTCTTAATGAAAGATTGGGTTTCGATCCACTTACATTTTTATCTCTTGTAGTATTGTCTTTGAATGATTTCATTTCATTTGATGGGCATACATAGAATACTTTCAAGAATATATTCCTACCACTCCAAGTTAGTTTATCCATAATAGAACCTCTATTTCTAGACTTACCAAGCACATGAGACTTTAATGCTTTATTAGGATTACCTTGGATATATAATATTCATGCAATATCACCAACATTGTATTAAAGTAGGGGTTTTATTTTTCCCATATTTATTTATGATGGGATTTTTCCCCTCATTTGGAGTTTTCTTACTTTCATTGAGAATATTTATTGTGTACAAGAGATTAGGTGATTAGGAAGTAACTCCCTTGATTAGGTATTTTAGGTATGGGAGTTATTCCTCTATTCTTGGCCTCATTGACCAATTTTTTTGGAGGATTTACTTGTCTATTTTGAGGGTCTATTGACTACCTTCTATGGAAGAGTTACTCACTTATTGTCCTATATGTAGTCATCTCATTTGATGTATTTTCACTTAATGAAAGATTGGGTTTTGATCCACTTACATTTTTATCTCTTGTAGTATTGTCTTTGAATGATTTCATTTTGATTTAAAAAAATTGTGGTGTGCACAAGATTCATCTCATGTGATCTCAACCTTTGCATTTATGTTATTGATGTTAATCTATCTTCTGAAATCATGATATTTTTATTTGAAAAATAAGCTTGTTATACAATCCATTTGTGGGAGTTTTCATATTTGGTGGACCCATTTATTTTATAGATCTATTTCATTGACAGTCATAACCATGGTTCTTATGGGGTTTTATGACTATGTGTTTCATGTGACTTAGTGCATTTTCCTACAAAAAACCTATGTGCCTCCATATAGCCTTAAGTTTGATCTCATGTGTTCGGTATCATCTTGTGTATTTGGACTTATCCCATCCTCAATTGGTTTTATGTGTTTGGGAGACTGATCGACTGGTTCTACATGTTCAAAACTTATTTTACATTAATTCTAGGTGACCTTCAGTATGACATGTTCACATGATAAGTCTATTATCATTACTTTTAATGAGTTATTCAATAAACAACACAAAACACTCTTATAGTTTCAAAATGCTTGAAAGTTTCTTCTAAAACAAGCTAAGTTATCCAAAGTTTGCCTTTAAGTTGTTTTAATAAAAAATTTAACATATTAAATCACTTTTTTAATAGATTGATTTAAAACAAGGTGAAATATACTACTCTTATTTGAATACACAAGTAATTCAAAAGAAGATTGGTCAAGATTAGCATTTTTAGTGGAGATTTTTTTTTTTAAATTTAAAAAAAACAATATATGTTGGGAAATATTTAAAGAGAAATTGTTATTGTTTAGAACCTCTTCATCTTTTGACTTGCTCACTTTTTCTACTCATATTGAATGCATTTCTAGTTGAGCTCAACATCCTCACCTTGTTTTGTAAATCATGTATTTTCATACTTGTACATATTGATTGAGACACACTTTTGTCTAAGTCTTATGTATTTTAAGCATGCATTTGTAACATTTGTGGGGGGTATTTTATGCTAATAGTTCATGGGGCATGTAATTTTAGTGACATTCTTTTTATTTTCACTTGAAATTTCAATTCTTCAATAAATATAACTTTCACTACTACTACAACTCAACTCTACACTAAAATGGATTCAAATTTTATAAACCCACTAATTCCCTTTAACTATCACAAATAAAAAATCAAGATGGTAGTCATTCTAAGGATTAAGGGTTTGTATAGGATAACCAGGGGTGATGAAACTTAACCTAGCATAGATGTAGATAAATTTAAGTGGTATGATTATAGTGATGAAGCCTATGGCCTATTATGTCTTTCTGTAGCACTTGATCTCCTATTTCACATAGATCCTACCAAATAAACCAATGATGTATGGACCATTCTATGAAATACATTAGGGGAGTAAGATGTGATGAGAGGTCACAAAATTGAGAGTGAAATCATTAGCCTAAGTCCTAGAAACTTTGACACATTTCAAGGTTTCTTCACTAAGTTTAAGTTTTTGAGATTGTAGTTGAAAAAATGTGGGATAAAGAAAGAAGATGGTCAAATTATTCTTTCTATATTGTCTAAACTAGGTCCTGACTATTTAATTTTTGTCTCCACTTTCCATGCCACTAAAATGATTTGGGCACTACATGAAAAATTCCCTCTTTAGATGATTGCATTAATAACTTAACAAGGGAGAAAGACAAGTTAATACACATTCACACAATGAAGTCTATAAAACCTCAATCCCTAATATTGGGAATGGGAAAGCAAAGACTTCAAATAAAGAGAAGAAGAAGAAGGATCAAGAGAAGAATGAATCAACCATTACCAAAACCAACACTAAAGCCTCATTTTCCAATGATAAAGCCAAAATAGAGAAGGTTAATTGTGCCTATTGTAAGAAAATTAGGCATGATGAACACACGTGTATGGAGAAGCAAATAGATCACCTAACTCATCTCTTAGAGAAAAATAATATAGCTGTTCATGATTCCATCAAGTTGAATTCATCATCTCAAGATTCTTACAAGGTAAATGACAAGGGTAAAGAGAAATAAAATGGAAAGGCTCTTGTAGTAGTCATAGATTCAACATATTCATGGGTTATTGACTCAAGTTCTTTTCATCAAATGAACTTTTCACTAGTTGAGTTTTCTTCCATAGATCCTTGTAGAATGTTTTCTATTAGTTTGGATGATGAAACTTATGTACTATTTTTAGGGAGAGGGGTTTTTGAAATGGATGTAAGAACATTCAATAATGTTTTAAGTGTTTCTTCTCTTTCAATAAATATCCTATCAATGTATCAAATCACTCATATCAATAAAATCATGAGATCTAAGTTTTTACCAAATTCAATTATCATCTAGGAGTTGTATAGTGATTGTAGAGGGGAAATGGGTATGGAAAATCACCAAGCTAGGTTATACACATTTTAAAAAAATTCACCTAAGTCTTCTCCAATTACATTGCTCAATCATTCATATGGAGTTAGTAAATTATGGCATGAGTGATTTGGCCACCTTAACTACTGCTACCTTGAATAACTTAGAAAAAATTGCACGGTCATAGGTTTGCTTCAAGTCTAATTCTCTAAGTGACTTTGTAAGGGTTACTCTCTTTGAAAGCATCTTGAGAAATTTTTTGACAAAGCCAAAGCTCAGAGGGCTTGACAAGCATTCGAATTAGTTCACAATGATGTATCTAGTCATTTTCCTAGTCTATATTTTACAAGGGTTAAGTTCATCCTCCCTTTCATTGATAATTTATCAAAACATACGTGGGTCTACTTCTTTAAGCAAATGTCTAAAGTGTTTGAATATTTTCAAGACTTCAAGGTAATTGTTGAGAAATGATCTGAGAAATTCATCAAGCTTACTCAAACTAAAAATGGAGGTGAATATGTCATCAATAGATTTGAATAGTTTTGCATAACAATGGGGATTGATTTGTAACAGATAGTTACTTATAGTTCTCAACAAAATGGAATTATAAAATGCAAGAATATATCCTTGAAAGAGATGGCTAGTTGTATGATTCACTCTAAGTCCTTTACACCTTAGTATTGGGTTGAAGCCATTAACTATTCTTGTTATATTTAGATTAGGGTTTTGCATGAAGTTTTGAAAGGTATAACTCCTTTTGAATCTTGTCATGGAAGGAAACCTAAAGTTGAGCACTTTAGGGTTTTCAGATCTCTATCTATAACACATATACCTAAGAAGAAACACAAAGATATGGAACCTTAGTGCAATCCTTGCATCTTTATAGGTTATCAAGAAGGTGATAAATGGTACGTCCTTCTACATCTAACCACACATGAGCTATCATAGAGATATGAGTTTAATTTAAAAAGCATCCTAAAGACTCAACACTTGAAACTTCTTCTCCTTCATTAGATAATCTTATATTTGATGATTCTTTTTATGACTCATATCATCTAGATTAGGTTACTGAGCTAGGGTATTCTTATTATTATTCTAATTTTCGTAGTGAGGGAAGTGATGGGGAATAATCTACATCCACCTCTAGTCATGTTTTATAAGATGAGGAGTCAACACCTGACTCATCCACATATAGACCCCTTTGGTCTAGGAAAATACTTTAGAATGTAGGCACTTGGGTAGGGGATATAACATATGATAGATGTACTTAGGTGTATTACCAGAGTGGTACACATTATTTCATTGATTCATTTTTAGATCCATAGACATTCTGAGAGGTTTTAAGCATACCTAAGTGGGATAGTGTTATGTAGGAACAATATTCTTCCTTAATCCTAATTCACACTTAGGATTTGACTTCACTTCCTAAGGGAAGGAATATGGTTTGATGTATGTGGATATATAACACTAATTTTTTAGCAAATGGGTTGGTCGATAAGTATAAGGAATTATTGGTTTCCAAGGGTTTTTTATATGTAGCTAGCATTGACTACTTAGAAACATTTGCACTTGTTGAAAATATTATCTTGATCTAACTCAAACTATTTATAATTAAAACATATAATTGGTATGTGTATCATATGGATGTGAAGTGTGTCTTTATTCATGGATATCTTGAAGAGAAGATTTACATGGAGCAACCACCTTGGTTTATTTATGATCCATACTTAGTTTATTTAATTATGAAATTCATTTATGGCCTCAAATAGGTTCCTCAAGCTTGGTAAGCTAAGATGGATTCCTTCCTCCTTGCTTTATATTTCACCAAGTGTCATTTAGACCCCAATGTATACTTCTTATGACATGATGATTCTTTACTGATATTTGTTTTTTATGCTAATGTTAGTTTGATCATCAAGAGTTCCTCATCATTTATTACAATCATAAAGAAAACTCTTTAAGATATATTTGACATGATAGAATTAGGTCTTCTACTTTACTTCCTTGGCATCAAGATTTCATAGTTAGATTTAGGCATCTCACTTGTACATCCAAAGTATGCTCTTGATCTTATGGCTCAGTTTTAAATGGTTGATTCTAAGCCATTTCCTACTCCCTTGCTATCATAATTCAAGCTTGAGGATAACTATTATACACCATTGGTCAATGTCACTTGGTATCGATAACTTATTGGAATATTTATTTATCTGACTCATATCAGGTACAATATTTCATATGTAGTAGGCATTGTTTCATGATTCATACTAAAGTCCCATGAACTTAACTAGAAATCAACCAAACATATAATTCACTATATTAAAGGCTGTTATAGATTCGAGATTTAGTACATATTTAGCATAGAGGTTGAGTTGGTTGGTTTTTATGATTTAGATTAGGCTAACGACACTACAAAACACAAGTCTACTTTAGGTTATAATTTTCCATTGGGTTCTAGACCTATTAGTTGGTCTAACAAGCAGAAAAATGCTATTTCTATATCATCCATAGAGGTAGAGTACATGGAAGTTGTTAATGTAGCTACTAAGGTTATTTGGCTTTAGGGGATTTAACATAAGTTTGGCATTCCTTTCAAGTAACCCATCATCATCTATTATGACAAGCATAATACTATACATATATGCAAGAATTTGGTTTAGCACCTATAGACCAAACACATTGAGATTCACATTCATTTAATTCATGAACTTATTCATGGTCAGGTCTTTTAATTGATTATTTTCCAGTCTTTAGATTAGTCTGTAGATATCTTTATTAAACCCTTCATTGAGATCAAGTTCCTTCATCTATGATCTCTTCTTGGGGTATGATCTACATCAATAGAAGTATCATATTTAAGGTTACCTTCTATCCTCTTGACTTCTTATATATCTCTATTTTGGGGAAGGGTTTTTGTATAATTTTTATCCTTTTCTCTACTTTATGAGATATTAATTTGTACATATGTACCTGATCAAGCCTAGTTGTCATGACACATTTATTTTTCACACTTCCCACCTAAGTGATGTGTATGGGGGGTTTTAGAGCAAGGGTTTTCATTTTTCCCATATTTATTTACTATGGGACTTTTCCCCTCACTTGGATTTTTCCTACATTCATGGAGAAGCTTGATTATGTGTTAGGTTGGTTGCGTGACTAGAAAGTAACTCTCTTGACTGGCTATTCTAGGTATGGGAGTTAGTCCTCCATTCTTATCCCTATTGACCACATTTTGTGGAGGAGTTACTTGTCTATTTTGGAGGTTTGTTGACCACCTTTTATGGTGGAGTTAATTTCTTACTCTCTTATATGTACTCATCTCATTTGAGATCTTTTCACTTAATGAAATATTGGGTTTTGATCCACTTGTTTTTTGTCTCTTGCAATATTGTCTTTGAATGATTTCATTTTCCTTAAAGAACATTATGGTGTGTACAAGTTTCATCTCATGTGATCTTAACCTTTGAATTCATGTTATCTAGACCTGACAACATATCCAATATAGTGCATAGATTCCTCAAGGATATACATTGTAATCTAGTGGTCAATGTTCCAGGCATTCAATATCAAAATAAAATCATGGCACACTCTCCAAAGTGATGTACAAATATAATCACTACGCCTATTCAAAATAATAATGTAGACTCCATTGTGTAACCCATACGAATCTTTATATACAAATAATTCAATTAAAAAAGAATACCTTCCTAAATAACAAACTTCATATCAAAGAGTTACTCAAGGTTCAAAAAGTTCAAATCTCATATAATGCATCATAAGGATGTACCTTGGAAATTTTAGTGTGTTTCATATAAAACATAAGTAGTTATATAATAAAATACATCAAGCATTAAACCTTATCAAGGCATAAATATGGAAACATATTTTATAATTAGTGATCAAGATAGTTACACTACAATAGTTGATGCCTTTTTAGATTCGGATACACACACATATAACACTTTTCACAAATAAAAATTAATCTTCAGCCTCTATGATCCAAGCACATGCTATGGTCTTCCCACTAATGGGATCATAGGCTAGATTCATTTTTTAGAAATCAAATATATAAAAATTTAATAATTTAAAAAAATGCAAAAACATTCAAAATATTCTCAATAAAAAATTAAAACCTGAGCATGACATAAGATGCTAATTTGCTTCTTTACATAGCATATTTTTTTTTATACATAGATGAATTTCATGAGGTATATTAGTGTGATGCAGGATATACATTATATATGCATTACTTGATACTGTTTACCCTTCTACCAAGTGTACATGTGTATGCTTAGGGAATATATTTCTACAAATGACACTACAGTAGGTTATATCTATCTATGATCTCAAACACAATATTGAGCCAAATATCTTACAAGTGTCTTGATAAACACTCATATTTACATGTTATTATATGGATATTCTATTTTTCTATAATGTGATATTTTTCACATATAAATAAAATAGATTAGTTTTCACTTATTTTATGCTCCTTCAACATTGTTTACTTTATTTTATAATAGGATAAATACTTCTTGATTATTGTTTGCCTCCTATCCCTTATGTAAAAAAATTACTTCAACATCTCTATGAGATTTATGCTTGGTATGTGAACCATTTGAACATGTTCATTGTTAATGGCCCTTGGTGCTATGTGTACAATTTTTACTTATGTGACATTCAAACATGTCCATTTAT
Organism: Torreya grandis; assembly: GCA_037957365.1. Taxonomy (NCBI): domain Eukaryota; kingdom Viridiplantae; phylum Streptophyta; class Pinopsida; order Cupressales; family Taxaceae; genus Torreya; species Torreya grandis. The sequence continues at coordinate 779,939 of JARHVA010006728.1, read as the reverse complement.
GTGGCTCTTGGCCTTATTTTATAACATTGTGTGTTGATATTTTTGTGCTTACTTAGATTTATTAGTGGTGCCATGATATTTATCATGGAATCTTAGGTCATAGTCAAATTAATATATGCTTACTTTACTAAATGCTTCACTATTAAATTCATCTAGGCATGATAGTTGTATGCCTCATATCCATTAGGTTACATACATACTTCAAATGAAAATTAAATATCTATGTTGACATACTCTCGACATGTTGACATACTCTCGACATGTTGACATAATATGACCATATTTTTATCACATGATATAGTTACCATTTCATTTGAGATAAGTGACTACTGGGTTACATATTTTATCTCAAAAGTGGGGCATCACAATGGAATTTTCTTAGAGATCCAAACTTTCATGAAAAGCTTTGGGATATACTACATGTTCAAATATATAGAATATAGGTTTAAAAATACATATATAGGTTTTTAAAGAATCAAAGTAATAAAAAATCATAGATTGTAGGTTTTTAAAGATTCAAAGTGGATTAGAAACAAAATATATGATACTTATTAATAATCAATACAAATTATGGTGCATACATATGCACTTAGTTTTAAAATATTCAAATTACTTATTTATACACACTCAAATTCATGTGCATGTGAATATGTAAAACAATTACAAAATCAAATTTATACGTTGAAAATACAATTATAATTTGATCCTATATGTGCATATCATTCAGTATCACTGGTAAAAATTGAGGGGTCTTAATACTCAATCAAGATTATACTTATTCAAAGTTCAAACAAGTTCATTTTGTTTTACCTACATACATGCGTATATCTTTCTTTCTCTCTAAATTCAAAAAGGTTTCAAAATTCAAAATGGAAAAAGTGATTGCTTCATGATTTGTTGCAAGGTTTTATAAATTTTAGTGCCTGGCACAGTTGGAGTATTTTGTAGGGGAGAATATGCATTATAGACAATCAGGTTTAATTATTTCATACTTACTCTAGAATTTTAATTTATATAATAATGGAGGGGGTTAATGGGGGTACAAATTTAATCACATAAATCTGGTCATAAGTACTTGAAATTGATAATTCTTGAAAGTTCCTAAACCATGTGACTTATACGTAAATACATGCCTCTTATTTTTCACTCCTCTAAGCTATTTATCTCTTTGTGATCTTGGCCATTTTTTTACCAGAACTATTAAAAAAACTATTAATTTAAAATCTTCAAGATACTCAAAATCAATTTCAAAATGTCCCCAAACAATAAAAATTATCCCTAATTCTTCTAGACATGTGCCTACGCTAGGTAGATAGGGGTGCTCTTTATTCCCATCTATTAATAGTATCAAGATCCTATACCAAATAATGAATACTTTATAAAATTTAAAACATATTTTGGGGTCTTCCCACACATCTCAAATGGTTATCTAGAGGACATTATCAAGAAGTTTTCCTATAAATACAAATCTAAGGTCATTGATTTTTTTGACTTGGTATTCACTTCTCTAAAGCATTCACACTATTGCACATAGATAAAATCTTCCCTATTCTCTCCAAATTTATGATTATTCAAAATGATTAGCCATAAAGCAAGTCAAGAGTATTATAAATAAATTCAAGAGTTATAATTTTCAAGTATCAAATCCATTTCATAATTGTATGCACATTGTTAATGATCACAATTTCACAATCACTCTAAGTGGGAGAGCTATATGGGATTGATTTCACTTCAATTTTTTGCATCTACTATTGTTACATGTGTGACCTCCTTTGAAAAATTGTACTTAAGAAATTATTTGATGATGCAATATTACATTTACACATATAACGCTTCCCCATCACAGAGAAATAGCTTATTCTATAATAGTTACATACCATTCAAAATGCTTAGAAACTTAAAGATAAGTATTTAGATCATGTGTCACTTCCTAATGTGAACCACCATACAATTTTTTTTATCAAATTGTGATTGGATCCATTGGATCCCCTACCAATGCACCAACGTCATTTTAAACTATGTCGAACCATTTTTGTAGATGATGTGTTGCTCATGTAAGTGAATTTTAAATTTATTTTGGAACTGGTAGTGGAGGTGATAGTTTCCCCCTTATGTCTCATCATCTACACTTGAGTAACTCTTAGAATGGGAGACATCTAAACTATATTACTATTCATAATAGACCTTACAAGTTTTTCCAACCTGGTAAAAAGTAATGGAAGAAGAGGAGTGGGAGATGTTGGCATGAAATATTGGGATTGGTCATCAAATTACACATCTCACTGGTAAATCACTATAGTGTTCCCAAAAACAAGAATATATTATTACTTCACATATTCACAATAGATGAAAAAGATAAAAGGATGGATCTTCATTTCCATTTTTTTATGTTTTTCATCTAGAAAGTGTACCCATGCATTACATCTAGAAACTCTAACATTATAAACATATCGATTAAAACCATACCATTTTTCTTCAAGAGTATTATTTTGTATTGCATATTTAGGAGTGTGATTTAGGAAGTAGGATGCACATAAATTTAATTTTACCAATACTATGAAGGCAATTATTTTGAATATACCATGCAATTTGCATTTTCTTTTAGTGTGCAATTTTTGAGCTCACCTACACTTATTTTTTGATGGGTGTAGGATACAATATACCAAAGTTTAATACCTAAGTATTTACAAAATTTAATAATTTTATTATTAAAAAATATCCTCCATTATCTATTCTTAAATGTTAAAGTTTATCTCTGATAGGTTTGTAAAAATGGCCTTGAAATTTTTGAAGTGCTCAAAGACTTTTATTTTATTTTTTAGATTGTACACCCAAGTTATATGAGAGATATCATCAATGAATGTAAGAAAATATATATGATTATGAAAATAAACATTGGGAAATGACATAAAATCATTTTTAAGCAAGTATAATCTATCACTTTAACTCAAGGATTCAATTTTGGGAGATGGATCCTTGTGTTTTCTCCAATTTCACAGCTTGGACAAACTCCATTTTCAAAATAAACATGTGGAAAACTAATAACCATGTTATGATTATTATGATTATACAATGAGTGATAGTTGAGGTGATTAAAACAATCATTCCAAATTTTAATCAATTCAATAACATGTGCTACCATGACTTATGAAGGTTGAGTGAACATAAAGATTCCAAATTTATACAGTCATTCTTAAATATCAACCTTGTCAGTCACTACAATAGAGGACCAGTATTTTATATTTATAATGAAAAGATTAGCAGGTGTAAACTCAATCATTTTTAGTTGAATGTGTGATGCAATATATGGATATATGTTTTATAGATAAATATAGAATGTGGATATCATTTTTGAATATCAAATTTTCCATCTCATCTATCCCTTCACCCTCAACAACTAGAGGACTTGATTTTCCCACAAAAAATTCATTTGTGTGGCATTGGCCAAGATTTTCAAAGAGTGAGGAATCATGCACCATATGGTGAGAGGCTCCTAAGTATAGAATTCATTAAGATATGGGTGATCCTATTGGTTTAAAAATATTTTATTTTTGTCTTAGCAAGAGGTGATGTATATAATTAAACCATTAATTAAGTTATCTAAGCTTGCCTACAACCTGACAGGATCATCCAAGGAGTATCCATTGGCCTTATTGATTATACTACTTTGACTAATTATCATTGTAGGGTGTGTATTTTGGTAAGATGTTAGCATTATATGTGTGACACTAGTTTCATTAATAGTGTGTGGTTAAAAGGGTGTGTACATAGAAACACACTTATATGAATGAAAGTATCACATTTTCATCAAATAAAATAATAGGAAATTAATCGACTAGAAAATTAAAAGTAATGCTATCTTTGAAGCTTCTTCAAATAGTGATGGAATTGTTCTTTTTAAAAATCAATAATGATATTTAAAAAAGGAGAATAATAATGATTCTTATGGTTAAATAAATTGAATAATGCAACACATAATACAAAATTGAATCTAACTAATGAGTGAGATATTTACCACAATCCTCTTGAGTGGTCCCTGCATGAGTTGGAGTTATGTCACAATCCATTCCTCATGCTGCATATTTTTAATTCAAATAAATTATTTTGTATTAAAAAATTTGTAGCAATGTGACTATTATTATAGAAAAATCACAAAGTTATAAGAAACATTAAATCCTTTATCATAAAATCACAATGATTATACTCTAATTATTACATGTTAACCCATGTCTTGATACCTTTAAATAGATAGGGTACATTTATTTTGATCATCTAGATACAATAACAAATTTAAGCTATATATTGGTTGTTTAATAAAATATTACGAAAATAACTTACACATGTTATGTAATAGATCTATAGCTAACAATCAAATAATATCATAAAATAGGGTGTAGAGAAATATGTTTCATGGTGGAAATGGTTTGTAGATGAAATACAATACAAAGGGGTGTTGATAATGTATTTAAACATTGATTTGGCCTTTTCTTAGATTTTAGGATCCACCTTGTCCTGAAACCATTGATGAAATACACCTTAAACCATTTCATAACCATTATAGTCTAAGTTGGGCATAGCAAGAAATGTTATGATTTGACTCAATCACTGCAAATCCCATCACAAGTTAGAAAAACTATCATAGAAATTGTTATACATAGAAACCCACATGTAAACATTTTTTTATTGGTTAGAACATTTGACTCTAACATTATTATAGGTTGGTTTATTATTACTATGGTTTGGTCTTCTATTGTTATGGGGTGGCCACCCAGTTTATATGGGCTGGCCTACCTAATTTATATGGGTTGACCTACCCAATTTTGATAGATTAGCCTAAGAAGTTACTATGGGTTGGCTACCCAGTTGTTGTACCTTAGCCTATCTAGTTGTTATAGGCTACCCATGTATTATGGGTTAGAGACCAGTGATCCAACATGATATTTTAATGCTATTGATTCCTTCTATGATTCAAAACTTGTATGCATTATATTAGTAAGGCCAAAAATAGTAATGATATTAAATGATACAATTTGATTCATAAAATAAATAGTTTTAAGCATAAAACACTAAAGTTATATAAAACATATGGAAACATTAAAAAATTACAAATGGAAAATTTTATATGTCATGGTTGAGTGAAAAATATTCAATAGAAGAAGTTTTGTAATGGATTTCAAGGTTGATTTATTAGCTTAGCACATCCCTCAATTGATTGGTTGTTCATTATTGAGAAAATTAATTCTCTTTAAACCCCATCATAGATTGAGAAAGTAATTCACAAAAATAGAAAGGTGATGATGAAAATTATCCTTGAGTTTGTTGGAATCCTTTCTTTCTCTCAATTTTATCCATTATTTCTAAATCTACAGACCCATCTAGTTCATCCTTATTTGCCAAAGCAAGGATAGGAAACCATAGTGGTGGAGGTTAGAATGTGTTGGCTAACCATCTAGTCCTCTATCTCCTAGTTAGCTCAATATATTTTTACACTCTTTTTAGTGTTGCCTTTATATTATATCTATATAAAGGCTCATTTATTCTCAATTATAGAGTTTATTTATCCCATATTTTGGTGCGTGATGATAGAGTCACTCTACCAGAGTTATCTGGGTATGTATAATATTGGTTTTATATCTAAATTTGTTTTCTCATAAAATGTAAGGTCACATCTAATCTATCCATTAGGGTATCCCACTCATTATCTATTTTAGTTGGCCCATTCGCCTCCCCCCTAATCATTAACTTGGAGTTTTTTTCATTTTTTTGATACTCATTCATTTCATGGTCTCTTTTATTTTCATTGTCCAAATATGGATAAAATTATTTAAATAGTACATCCCCCACATGAAATTTTGTATTCTATTCCAAATCACAAGTAATAACATAGCCATGCCAATAAAATTCACATAGTTGATTATAAACTTCAAGAGTACTCTCTTCGTAGACATTGAATAACGAATTAGGATTACAATTTGATGTAGAAAGGTTTTAATATAGATGCATGAAATTAAATTTTAATCACTAATTCTTAAGATAAGGGAATATACATTTGTAGTCCATCTTCATTCCATAAAATAGATAATTAGTTGGCTTAAATATTCTATTTTTCCTTTCACTTTAGCTATTTCTTTTTCTGTCTAGCAATTTCAAGTCTACCACATTTATTTTTCCTTTGATAGTCTTGTTTATATTTATTCAACTAAATATAATGATTATATAAAATGTTGAAGTAATGAAAGACTCTAATTTTATTTCTCATATTGTAGACCCAAGTTATATGATAGAAATCATTAATGATTGCAAGAATGTATTTATGATTCTAGAAAGAAACATTGGAAAGGACATAAAATCATTTTGAACTAGATATAATATATCACTTTACTTCAAGGATTCACCTTTGGGAAATGAAACCTTGTGTTTTTTTCCCAATGCACATCTTGGACAAACTCCATTTTGGAAAGAAACTTGTGGAGAACCAATAACCATGTTATGTTTTTGAGTTCATATAATGAGCAATAGTTGAGGTGATTAAAACACTCATTCCAAATTTTAAACCATTTAATAGCACATGCTACCATGAATTTTGAAGGTTGAATGAACACAAAATTTTCAAATTTGTACAATCATGCTTAATTATCAACATTTCCCATCACTACAATAGCAGGCTGGTATTTTATATTTATAATAAAAACATTGATAGGTGTAAACTCAACAATTTTTCCTTTTCTTGAATGTCTGATGTGATTTATGGATATGAGGTTTGTAGACAAGTATATAACATGAATAAAAAATTTAATATTAAAATTTCCATCTCAACTTTCCCTTCACCCTCAATTACTAGAGTACTATATTTTCCCCCAAAAAAATCATGTATGCAGTTTTGGTAAGGATTTTCAAAGAGTGAGACATCATCCACCATATGGTGAAAGGCTCCTAAATATAGAATCCATTCAGATATAGGTGATGATATTGGTGTAAAAAGTGTTTCCTTTGTCTTGATAGGAGGTGATGAGAATAATTAAACCTTCACTTAACTTGAGTTAGATAAGCTTTCCTACAACCTAGTGGGATCATCTGAGTAGCTATTTGAATTATTAATTATACTACTTTCATTAATTATCAATGAAAGGTGTATTTTTTTTTAATACATTAGCATTGTATGTGCAACACTAATTTCAATGTTTAGGTGATAAGGTTGCATATATGGAAACACACTTGCATGAATAAAAGTATCACATTTTTATCAAAGTAAATAAGAAGAAATTAATTAACTATAAAATTAAAGATAATATTATCTTAGAAGCTTCCTCAAATAGTGTTGGAATTAAGCTTGCTGAAATAAATAATGGACATGTATAAAATAGAGTAATAAGGATTCTTATGGTTAATTTTTTTAAAGAAATTAACACATAATAAAAATTTGAATCTAAACAACAAATAAGACCCTTACCAAAATCCTCTCAAGTGGGCTGTACCTCATTTGGTTTTCTATCACAATCCATTCCTCATGCTACCTCTTTTTACCTAAAATTAATTATTTTTCATTAATAAATTTATAACAATGTGAGTATTGATACAAAAAAGTTACATAGTTACAATAAGGATTCAATCCTTTATAAAAAAATCTCAATGATTATACTATAATCGTTACTTTTTACCCTATTTTTTTCTACATATTCTTTAAATAGATAGGGTATGCTTTTTTTGATAATCTAGTTAGAACAAAAATTATAAACTATATTCTGGTAGATCAATAGATTCCTAGGAAAATAACATATACGTGTTATGTAATAGATCTATAGCTAGAAAATAAATAATATCATAAAAAGAATGTAGAGAAATTTTGTTCATGGTTGCAATCATTTGGAGATGTAGTTCAATATGAAAGGGTGTTGATGATTCATTCAAACATTGATTTGGCCTTTTCATATATTTTAGTATCTATCGTGTCCTAAAATGATTGGGTAAATACACCTTACACCACTTCCTAACCATTACAGTATCATCTAGGCATAGTAACAAATGCTACAGGTTAGACTCAATCATTACAACTACTTTCATAGGTTAGAAAAACCATCATAGAAGCTGATATTTATTGAAATATACATTTATGAATTTGATATAGGTTATAACATTTGAATCTAACATTTCTATGGATTAGTTTATTTTTTCTATGAGTTTTTCTACTATTTGCTACAAGGTGGCCAACCATTTTCTAGGGGTTGATCTACCTAGTTTATATGTGCTGACCTACCTAATTGCAATAGATTAGCCTAGCCAATTTATATGAGTTAGCTAACTAGTTTCTATAGGTTAGCCTAGCTATTTTTTATAGGATATCCACCCATGTGTTATGTGTTAGTGTAGCTAATCTTCCAACCATGCTATTTTGATGCTATTGATTCCTATTATCCTTCAAAACTTGTATGAATTAAATTAGTGGTAAAGTATAAAATAGTAATGACATTAAATGATACAATATCATTCATAAAATAAATATTTTTAAGAATAAAACACTAAAGTTATATAAAACATCTATAGTAGTACTATTTATCAAAAAATAGTACAAGGGGAAACATTGAGATGTCATGGTTGAGTGAAAAAAGTTCAATAGAAGAGGTTTTGGAAGGACTTTCAATGTTGATTTCTCAATTCATCACACCCCTAAATTGATCATTTGCTCATCCTAAATTAAAATAATTATCTTTAAACCCCATCATTCATTGATAAAATCATTTAAGAAAATATAAAGGTTTAGATGAACCTTCTCCTTGCCTTAGTTAGAACCCTTTATTTCTCTCCATTTTTTCCACTCTTTTGAAATCTATAAACTCATCTAGTTTATCCTTCTTTATCCTAATGGTGAAGGATAGATTGTGGTGTCTAACCATTCAATATTATATCTCCTAGATACCTCAATACATTTTTACACTCTTTTGAGTATTTCCCTTATATTATATCTGGAGAAAGGCTTCTTTCTTCTCAATTATAGAGGTTTTTCATCCCATCTTTTGGTACATGATTCTAGAGTCACTCTACCATAATTATCTAGATATGTATGATATTTATTTTGTATCTAAATTTGTTTTTCACAAAATATAAGGTCACATATGACATTTCCATTAGGGCATCCCTCTCATCAACTATCTTAGTTGGCCCATTAGCCTCCCCCCTTATCATTAACTTGGATTATTTTTCATGATACTCATTCATTTCCTTGTCTCTTTTATTTTCATTCACTAAATATGAATAAAAGGATTTCAATAGTATATCTGAGATACACTATTTTGGTTTCCCTTTCAAAATCTTAAGTGACAACATAATCATGCAAATAAAATTCACATAGTTGATTTTGAACTTCAAGAGTACTCTTTTCATAGACATTGAAGAAACAATTGGGATTACATATTGTTGTAGATATATTTGTATGAAAGTAAATTAATTATCTTTAAATCCCATCATACATTGAGAAAATAATTCATGAAAATATAAAGGTTTAGATGAACCTTCTCCTTTCCTTAGGTGGAACCCTTTATTTCTATCAAATATTTCCATTCTTTTGAAATCTATAAACTTGTCTAGTAGATCATTCTTTGTCCAACTAGGGATAGGAAATTAGAATGGTGGAGGCTAGAATGTGGTGGATAAACATTCAATCCTCTATATCCTAATAGCCTCAATTTATTTTTACACTCTTTTCAGTGTTTCGCTTATATAATATCTAGAGAAAGGCTCATTTCTTCTCAGTTATAGAGTATATTCATCCCATATTTTGGTGCATGATGATATAATCACTCTACCAGAATTATCCAAATATGTATGCTATCGATTTTGTATCTAAATTTGTTTTTTCATAAAATGTAAGGCCACATATAATATTTCCATTGGGTATATCACACATAAACTATGTCAGTTGGTCCAATGGCCCTCTCCCTTATCATTAATTTGGATTTAATTTTTTCTCTTTACCCGATACTCATTCATTTCCTTGTCTCTTTTATTTTGATTGGCATAATATGAATAAAAAAATTAAATAGTATATCCCACATACAATTTTTGGTTCCATTCCAAATCATAAGTAACAACATAGTCATGAAAATCAAATTCACATAGTTGATTTTGAACTTCAAGAGTAATCTTTTCATAAAGATTGAATAAAGAAATAAGATTAAATATTGTTACAAAAATATTTTAATATATTTACATTAAATTAAATTTCAATCACTTATCCTTAAGATAGAGGTAATATGCTTTATTATATGGTCTGCATTGTGTCAATTTATAATCAATTGCCTTAGCTCTTCCATTTTTCCTTTCACTTCAACTATTTTTTTTGGTTCATCAATTCAAGTCTACAACCTTCATTTTTCCTTTAATAGTCTTATTTTATTTATTAAACTAACTATAATGACTATACCATTGAATATTTAATATTTTAATTGTAACATCTCTTATTATAATTATATCCTCTTGAATCAGCTCATATGTTTGTGTGGAAACAAAAGCAAACCTTTTTTCAATGGTGCCTGCTATTATAAGAAGATCTATTACTATGAATTATGACACATGTTGTTTCATATGTATAGTTTATTCTTTATTAACCATTGAGAATGTGTGCGACCCATTAGTTTGGTTTTCAAATATTATAATTCACTCCTTAAGTGTTTCAATTCTATTAGGGAATCTACTAATTCTATATTTTCTTCTTTGCTAGGAAAAATTGGGGGTTCCATTTTCTTAGATACCTATTTATTCTTCAAGGTTTGTTGTATTATTTATAATTAAGGACCAAAATAATCTATTTTGACAAAGGCTAAAAACATTGAGCTAACTGAAGTGGAATTTTCTTCCTCCTTGTTGTTGGACATTTGAGTTTCTTACTCTCTAGTTTCTTCTTCCTCCATAGATGAACCCCCACTCTCAATGTGGACTAAAATGGGGGTCACAAGTTTTTTTATTTTTATCATAATTTTGAGCCTTTGTGATTTCCTTATAGGAGAATTTGAGGTGGAACATTTTTCCTTTTCTTGGGTCTTGAGGTTGAGGGCATGTCCTTTTCCATTTCTTATTGGACTAGTTCATTAACCTCAAATTATGATTTTAAAGAGGAAGGATATAATATTATATTCCTTATTATTATGTAAGGTCATTCTACTCTCACATTTTCTTCTTTTTCTTCAACCACTGCATCTCCTTCTTGTGCCTCAACTACTACATCTTTTTTAACTGTTTCATCTACCACATCTTATTCTAATAAAAATTTCTACATTCTCAAGAAATTATCTTATGATAACTTGTGTCTTTGTACCTTAGACACTTTTTTACTATAATTTGAATTAGTAAATGATGAGACAAATCCTTGGATTTTTATTCATAGTATTCTTTAGCCATTCTATTCAATATATTTAGCAAAAACTTAAGAACATTTACTATTTGACATTCCTTAGGTTATTAAGGAGACAAAAGTGGATTGCATGGAGCATGTATTGCCTTCCCCCATAGGTGACGTACTTTAAAATGGAGGTAAAAAATATTTTCCATACTAGTGGTAATGAATAATAAAGTGTGCCTTGATTAGAAGATTCTAACTACTCACCAAATGCATATAATATATATTTTATTACAGTATCACCAAGTCTTCTCAACCATGATTCCTATATTTTTTATAGACCAATCACTCTTTATAATAGTTATTAGATGATTTCAACCCATATCCACCTAATGATAATTACATAGGTTTCTATAGTATTTGTAAATTCTTTGTAAGTCTGATCATCATAATCTATCAATTTCTCAAACTAATTCAACCAACTTGCATTTTTTAAGATGTTGGAAAGATTTTTCCTCCTTGTCAATGGTGTGAGGTTTGTTGTATCTTTTTTGAGTAAATATAAAACCATGTTTTATTGATGTTATTTCCCTATAGAAAAAAATAATTCATATCTTTTAGAACAAAATAGAGGGTTTCAAAGTTTTTAATGTTTGCTATGTTCTCGTGTGGATGATGTGATTATTTTTGGTGCTTAAGTTTTCATTATCTCAATCCATTATAGCTATTATTTTCATTATTTCATTAATCCTGATAAGGAGGATTTTGCCTAAACTTATTTTTCTATCCTGTAGCATGATGATGAGTTATCCCTTCCTTCCAACCATCAAATCACTTAGCCTCAAGTGTCATATCATAACAGTTGGTTCATGTGGGAAAAAACATGGAACACATAATTTGGAATGATTGGATTATGTGGTCAGGTAGGTTTATTTGACCTAATGATAAAAAAATGAAATTATTTTCCATGGGCTAGACCCATAGCATAGAAATAATACTTAAATGCATATTATTACATAGCTTTCAATGTTTAACATGAAAGCATTATTATTTTTATAAAAATAATGAGATCATTACCTATTACACAATGGTTTACCATTAAATATATTTTATATGATTTGGTTTTATTTTTCCATTCTAGTTTTTGGATCAATCTCTATAGTTTGTTGAGTAGTCATGGATGATGTTGTGAGACTTGAAGATGAATTTTTTGGCTGAAATCATCTTCTGTAAGATCAAGAACTGATAGTTCATTTCAAATGATGCCTAATTTAGTTTTTTGTGTAAATGTTCAATTGGATTATAAATTATTATAGGAGCCACTTATTATCTTCATATATTAAGTCTTACAACTTCTTATAATATGTATCTAGTAAGCATGCATGAAAAATTGGAAATAAGAATTAGTTATGGTTGACTGCTTGGGAAACAACACTAATCTTGATGTTGATCTCAAATAATTATGTTGCTTCTATTTGAACTTATAATATACATGGGTATATATCTTTTAGTGATCTGACAGGGTCCAAGTGCTTATTATAATCATCCTTTAGTGCATGTAATTTGATTACTTGTGAGGCTGATAAGTAGGGAAAATGTGTGCTAATTCAAGGAGTTATTTTTAGGGTATGTAGGTTTTGTTTAAATGAAACTTGAAACATTATTTGGAAAACCTAAAACACTTACAAACAAACTATATCAATGAAATGTTTCATGTAACACCCATCCCTAGCCTATAGAAGTTATATTCATGCATTTTATGGCATCTATCCTAATCCTATATCATTTTATAACAACACATGATAATTGATACTTAACCCATAGATACTAATACCTAGACTATAAAAACTAGGATGTTACTTTTAGACAACTTGTAGTGACATATGCAACCTGTAGTGACCCTAGACTATCTACATATTTTTTGGAGATCTAATATATGACTATGAATTGGTGACCAAAGGAAAGAACAATTTTTTATTTTTTTATTAGATTTTTACACTTGATTGGCTATCAATTTAGTTTTATAATCAAGTATCTTTATTCATTTGTTTTTTAACCATAAAATTATTTTTCTAACCATGAATGTCAACAACACATGATTTTTTTCACTATTGATTTATTTTTAAAATCTAAATGACCATATTATTGGTTTCTTAGTCAAAATTTTTATTCAACCCTTTGATAGCCATAAAAATAACTAGCTTATACAGTATATGAAATTATTCTTTCCACTTATCTTAGGGAATGGAGGATGAACTAAAATTCTCATCTAATACTTGAGCAGATTATTATAAGGGATCAATTTCTAAGATAAAATACTCATCCAATGTTATAAACAACTCCATATTCATGCACTATTTTCATTATTTCATAATCTTGGTTATGAATTCATATTTAGAGAGTTGTGTCTTATACAACTTGAGGCAGTGGCCATTGACTAATAAATAAAATCTTACTAGATAGATTTTTTGTACCTTGACTTCTCCATTTTGGAATAATTTGTCTATCTTGTAAGGATAAAGACATATTTTTTGTAGCTTTCTTTTATGGTCCTTATACATAGATTCATAGAGCAACACCCAAGATCCTGGTATAAATTATCATGTGTTGATGAAATGATAATGCCATTTTATTCATTATTGTTGAACCATTTTTGTATGTTGTGTTGTTCCCAAAATCTGTCACTTGTTTTTGTGGACAACATGCTAACCATTTTGGTCCTACAGGCAAAAATTCTCAAATTTAGGGTGATGTAATAACCGTTGATTTTCAAAAAAGAGCGCAGACCTGAGAACAAACTCAGTGACTAGCCAAGAAAGGAGCTGAAGGTGCTAGCAAAAAGTGAGAAGATAGCCCTGAGAGCTCACATCACTAGGAATAGACAAAATGTAGCAAGGAAAGAGGGAATGTCTATAGAAAATATAGAAATATCTACAAAAGATTTATTTTAATAGGTGGAACAGTCCACGAAGTGGACATCAGAGAACACAAATATTAAATGGCATGGCCTATTTCTTCATTAAACTAAATGTGAATGGACAGCCGTGTAAGCATCATAAAAAGACTAGGAAACCCATGCTTAGGAGGAGACATTTGAGATGATTTAAAATGCCAAAGTTAAGGCCAATAACCTATTCTAGCATGTCCCTTTCATAGAATATTCAATGCATTCAATACAACATGGGCCATTCCATGAAAACCAGTGCCCAAGTCTTTCTTTTGATGCTATATATTGTAATCTCTCTTTTTGTAAAAAAAGAGATCTCTCTGTTATAAGAAGCAAAGCTTTGCCCAAATTTAAAGGCATTCTTGAGACTTTGAGCTCAGACTATTAATCATATTTTTTTAAGTGAATGAAAAAGCAAGTGACCTTTCAGACTTTGTGTTGAAATAGCTTATGTTATCTAGGAAATTATTCTTATGTCTTTTTCCTAAATACAATCTTGTCCCTTTAATCAAATAAGTAGAACAAGTGGAAATAAGTTGGAAGATGTCTTAAAGCCAACTATGGGAGACTTTGTGCTATCATAATTGTCTTCAATCTGTGTTTTGTGTAAAGGATACTGGAGAGACTTTGAGCTCCCCTTATCCTTTGTAATCTTTTACTCTGTTGTAGTTTTAGGTAGAGACTTTGGGCTACACTTAATTTTGTGATTTCCTTGTCCTAAATCAATGGGAGAAGAAATGAAAGACTTTGTGATTTCATGGGTTTCTTGTGGTTACAGTTACTACCCAAGAAGAATTTCTGTTGTTTGCTAAATATCATTTATGAAAGAAGAGAAGTGCCTTTAGTAATTACACCAAAATTTTCCTCTATTTTATGAACATCATCTCTAAAAAAAGAGAGATATATGGTATGATTTCACCCCTATGTCTATTTTTAGCTTATATTAGTATTCTATAGTTATAGGGAACCTCTCCTTGCTGAGAGGAGAGATTTGTCTCATTCTGGCTGTGGTCACAACATCAATTTTTCTATATAAATCTCCTTATGCTATGGTTGATATAACCATTTTTTCATCAGCCAGTTGATGACAAAATATTCACCCAATAATTTTTGGTGACTCCACTAGGGAAGAACGTGTAGTTTGAAGCCTCAAGCTTCAAATTGAAGCATATTTAGTTCTTTTCCATTAGCATTTCACACTCTAGCAGATCCACGGTATACATGAAGCTAGAAAGGTCAAGGTATTGTTGACCTTGTATTTGAGTTGGTATAATTAAGTAATTTTAATCTTTCTCCTCCACCATCTCACCTTCAGTGAACTAGGAGTTGTCCTACAAACATTAGGTCCCCAATACCAGGCAAAGTTTCTCTTTCCTCTACTAGCAGAGCCTTTTCTATACATACCCCACCAAGATTTATTATT
This sequence comes from Torreya grandis, assembly GCA_037957365.1. Lineage (NCBI taxonomy): Eukaryota > Viridiplantae > Streptophyta > Pinopsida > Cupressales > Taxaceae > Torreya > Torreya grandis. Next base: position 764,240 of record JARHVA010006728.1, on the reverse strand, counting down.
ACTCCTTTCAACAACCATATCATGGCAGCTCAAGGCCCCTGGGGTAATACTTTTGGTCCTCTGAATCTAACCCCACCTCTACATGAACCACCTTGAAGTTCAAGGAAGAATTTTCCCAAGTTCTATGGTGATGGGAAGGTTCATCCTGATGAACACATTGTAGCCTTTTGCATAGCCTGTGGTGTGATAGGCATTGAATATGAAGACATAGTAGTTAGAATATTTGTGGAAACATTACAAGGTGCTACCACAGATTAGTTTTATCATCTGCAAGCACAAATAATGACTGACTGGAACACTCTCAAGGCTAAGTGCAAGGATAAATTCAAACCTGTAGAAGATGCACATGCCCTATTAGCTTAGCTTACACAAATGAATAAAGAGCCTCATGAACCCATGCGAGACTTCATTACTAAATTTGACAAGCTGAGGAACATGATTCCTACCATTTCTCAGCCAACACCTAAAAATCTTAAATGCTTCTTCATCAATTCTCAGCTTCCTAAAGTGAGTTTCCTATTGAGGCAGGCTGGCCACATAAATCTTGCTGCAGCTTACATTTTGGCCACTGAGTTGATCTTATCTTGGTAGGAAAGATAAGAATAGATCCTAATAGAAATAAATCTTATTTATTTTCTAAAAATTTCTCTGTAGGCACCATTGATCCTATGGTACAAAGGATAGCAAATAAATTGCTAGCCCTGAAAAAACAAATGGCCCAGGGGATGTCTACTCCTCCTTATCAAGATATACCAAAGAGGACATTTCCCAACTAGTCATATCAAGACAATGCTACTAGAAATCAAGGGCAACCAAATCATCTTCCTCCCCCACCAGGGAAGCTTGCCATTAAAGCAACACTAGCTAACTCAACAGTTGGTTGTCTTGAAGTTGAACATGATTTCTCTTTCCAACCTGAGTTGAACCAAGAAGATGATGTTGATCTCTTTATAGAAGGTGAAGAATAATTAGCTGGTGACTCCAACATTGGTTTCCTAAATTACCAGGATGAAGCTATAATTAAGGGGAAAGTGTTTGATGGATCATATGTTATATTTACTAGGTCCCAGAACTAGTTAGCTCAATAAGCGGATAAAGGAGAAACAAGGGAAAAATCTTGACTAGAAATTTTAATTGATAAATGAGGAACTTCACTACCTATCAAATCAAAGGACTTGGTGAGCAATAAATAAGTAAGTACCTTGAATATTCCTTCACCTTCTGCTTCAAATTCGTAGACCAGTTTGACACCTAGTAAAACCTAGATTAATGGACTACCTTCCACTATTTTGAATTCATTTCAATCATTTGATATAATCGACCATGCTAAGAAGACAAAAATCCAAATTTCTAAGTTTGACTTCTTGCAATCCAACCCTGAGTAGTTGGATAGGTTAGTGCAATGTGTAAAAAATAAAACCATCCCTGTAGGACAAGAAATTTCAAAAGTAACTCCTGGTCCCCCAAAAGACACATCCATGTAAAATAATCTTGTTATCACTCCTCTAGCTACCCATGGGAAGATAGAACCATTTTATGTTTCCTTGTTGATAAACGGTCATCAGCTAAACAACTATATTATAGATTCTAGCACTTCTGACAATGTCATGCCCACCAAGGTGGTAGAATCTCTTGGTCTCACAGTGACTAAGACCTTTGGGAGATGTTTCTCCATGGAAAAAAAATAAGTGCCTCTGCTGGGAAAAATCAAAGATGCCCAATTTGCATTTGTGGCCTTCCCAAATAAGAGAATCAAAATGACAGTCCTAGTGGCCAATGTCCCAGCCGCCTACAACATCCTTCTTGGGTGAAATTTTTGCAAGGATGTTGATGGAGAGTTGAGCATTGACCTGTCTGAGGTGAGGATCCCTGTCAAGGGCATCATGCAAAGGCTACTTCCTAAGGAGTCAAAATACATTGTCACCCAAACATCAGCCCTTGAAGCTCAAATTCTATTTGAATCTTTAGGCATGGGTAATTACTTTCTATCTGTTGAAGATGTTTTTGTTTCAGTAGATGAAAGTTTACTAGGTGACAATCCAAAAAATTTAGACAAGACATCAGAAGAATTGGTAGGATTCAATACTGATGAAAAAGGATCTTCCCTCTCTAATGAATAAAAATCTGATAGAAGATCAGATTCTAATGATGTTTGGATTCTTGAATTTGATGGCATCAATTCTTCTACTAGTTATGGAGCTAGAGTTCTATTGATATCTCCTCAAGGAGATATTTTTCCCTACTCATACAAGTTGCAGTTTAGCAACACTAACAACACTACTGAGTATGAATCGCTCCTGCTAGGATTAAAGGCTACTCAAGATAAAGGAGTTAAACTTCTTCATGCCAAAGGAGATGCTAAACTGGTGGTTTGTCAGGTGAGGAACCTATATCAAACCAAGAACAAGAGATTACAACATTATCATAATCTGGTGTGGGACTACATTGAAAGCTTTTATGCTTTTAGTATTTCTACTATGCCTAGAGAATTCAACAATCAAGTAAATTCCTTGGCCATCTCTGTAACTCTCATGGTTCCTCACCAAGATTTCAAATAACACAAGTACACTATTGAGCTGGTCTTTTGACCAAGTGTACCATATAATGCTGACCATTGGTAGGTATTTAATGGTGACAACCAAATCATTACTTTTCTAGAACAGATGGACATCTTTGAGAAGCTTCATTTTGAAGGTAGTGAATCTCCACCATGGGAATTAGCTCTTGAAACAAATTTAAAAATTGGTGGAAAGTTCATTCAGCTCAAAGGGAATAAAATTCCCAAAGGATTAGTTTCTCTTGAGAAACTTTTTGACAAGCATGATAGGTTTATCAAGGAACAACAAATAGATTCAAAATCCTCCAAAGATTTTGATCAAATCAATTTGAGTATAGAAGACAATCCAAGAATGGTCAATATTGGAAATTATTGTACCCCTGATGAAAAACTTAAATTTATCACACTACTTCACCATTACATTAATGTTTTGGCATACTCTTATGATGATCTGAAATCTCTTAGACCTAAAGAAATCTAGCATGAAATTCCTCTCAATATTAGGTTGTTGCCTCACAAGTAGAAAAAAAAGGTAGTACAACCCTAGGATATTAGGCACTATTCTTTCTGAGATACAAAAAATGTTGAATGCAAGAATTATTTTCCCAATCCATCATTCCACCTAGATTGTGAACATAGTCCCTGTGAGAAAGAAGAATGGAGAAATTCACCTGTATGTTGACTTTAAAAATTTGAATCCATCATCTTTATAAAATAACTATCCCCTACCCATCATGGATCAGCTACTATGTATAGTGACTAGTGCAAAGATGTTATCAATATTAGATGGTTTTTTGAGATATAATCAAGTGGAAGTTGGTGAAGCAAACCAACATAAGACTGCTTTCACTACACCTTGGGGCACCTTCACATATCACAGAATGCCTTTTGGCTTGATCAATGCTGGCACCACCTTCCAGAGAGTGATGGATCTTGCCTTCAGAAATGAAATGGGGAAGTTCATTATGGTATACCTTGATGACTTGATAGTTTTCTCTAAACATCATCCTGATCATATGCATCATCTATAACAAGTGTTGGATTGATGTCGGCAAAATGGTATTTCTCTTAATCCTAAGAAGTCAATTTTTGAGGTTACAGATGGTAAACTTCTTGGTCACACTGTATCCTGAGAAGGCATAAAGACTGACCTAGAAAGAGTAAAATCCATCCAAGAGCTTACTCTTCCTACTAGTAAGACTGTGGTCCATTCTTTCTTTGGAAAGGTGAATTTTTTATGAAGGTTCATTCCTAAATTCACAGAAAAGACTCACCACATTGTCAACATGATGAAGGGTAAAGCTACTTTCAACTAGACTGAAAAAGGTAAGTCAGCATTTCAAGACATCAAGGAAGCTATTGCCCATGTCCCAATCCTAGTTTGTCCTGATTACACCAAGGACTTCATGATATACAACTATGCTTTTGAACACATGATTTCAGCCATTTTAGTTCAGTAGACCAAAGAAGGTGTGGAGTCCCTCATATCTTTCATGAGTTGTCCTCTCAAAGCTCATGAGATGAAAAATTTAAACATGGAAAAACATGCTTATGCTATGGTTAAGGTAGTAAAGAACTTCTATTTTTACATCCTGAACTCACACACTGTTGATTTGGTTCCTGATACAACAGTCAAGTCCATCCTGACTCAACAAGAGTTTGGAACTAAAATGGGTTATTAGATTACCAAAATTTAGGAGTTTGATCTTGTTATCAAACCTACAAAGCTTGTGTGGAAAGGGGTATTTGTCAATTAATTTTTGATAACATACCAGAAGAAGCAGAGCATGAAGAAATAGAAGTTGAAGACATGCCAATAGTTCTCTCTGTCACCACTATGAATGAATGGTATTCAAATATTGCTCATTTCCTTGTGGTGAGTGTCTTGCTCCCCTGTCTCGTAAAGAAAAGAGGACTATTAAGTTGAAATCTACCAACTTTGTCCTATGGGACAATGGTATATATAAGAGGAACCTTGATGGGGTGTTCCTTCATTGTGTGGATAAAGTGCAATAGAGAAAACTTTTGGAGTCTTTCCACAATTTGGCTTGTGGAGAACATTTTTCTACACCTATGATTGCCCATAAGATTCTACAAGCTGGGTACTATTGGCCTACTTTATTTAAAGATTCATACACTTGGGTAAATAGATGTGAGCTGTGTCAACAGTTCATTGGGAAACCCAAGTTGGTCGTGCTACCTCTCAAGCCTATGGTAATTGAAGAGCCTTTTCAACAATGGGGAATTGATTTCATTGGCACTATAAACCCATCCTTGAGTGCTGGACATGACTATGTTCCCATAGCCATAAACTATTTTACCATGTGGGTGGAAGCCATTCTAGTCAAGCATGCTACTTTAAAAGTAGTATGTAATTTCCTCAAGGAAAATATTATTTCTCAGTTTGGAGTCCCAACCAAGATTTTAACAGACAATGTAGCCTATTTCTCTTCTCATGAAGTTACCCAATTTGCTACTATTATGGAATTATCCTCTCCCACTCTTCTGACTATTACCTACAAGGAAATGGTCAAGCATAATCAAGCAACAAGAACTTGGTGACCATTATCAGGAAGTTGGTAGATAAAAAATCAGAGAACCTAGCATAAAGCATTACTTGATGCTTTATGGGTAGATAGTATTACACCCAAAAGGGTGATAGGTATGCCACCATTTCAACTTCTATATGGTTTAAATGTAGAGATACCAATCACCTTAGAATTACCAACATTAAAGTTGGCAAAGGTAGTAGAAGATTCAACTTTTGAAAGTTCTATCGATAAGAGGATCATGTGTTTGACTAAATTAAATGAGAAACGAACTATGGTGGTGGATCGTATTACTGCACATCAAAGTCTGGTAAAGAAACTCTTTGACTAAAAAGTAAGGATTCATGATTTTTAGATTGGAGATCAAGTCTTGTTGTGGGACAAGAGGAGAGAACCAAAAGGAATGCATGGAAAATTGGATTCCTTATGGAGAGGTCCATTTATCAATTAAATGGTGAAAATAATTTCTTGCTAAAATATCAAGATGGAATGCCATTTGCACTACCTCAGAGTGGGCAGCATCTAAAGCACTTCAATTCTTTAAGTATCAGATAAGTCCAATTGTACATATGTATAGTTTTTGTAGTCTTTATTTATTTTGTTTTGTTCTTCTATTTTTGGCACCTTCTTTTTGGGTAAGCATGACTCTATAGCCCAATGGCATAGGTGAAGGCACTAGGATTCTAGTTTATACTCCTTTTGATTGTTTCAAAATTTCAATCGATGGAAGTTCCCCAACTGGAGCTAGCTATTGTTCCCAAAATCCATCACTTGTTTTTATGGACAACATGCTGACCATTTTGGTCCTGCAGGCCAAAATGCTCTCTTTCTTTATCAAAAAAATGTTTTGAGTAGTTAAGTTTTTCAAATAACTTAAGCCTTTTTAGCTAAGGAAATCACAGGTTCAATAAGTGGGCTTTCTCAAAGGGAAGTTCAAAATACTTAAGGCATTTCCTAAGTGTTTTGAGGATGATTTAACACTGAGGTTCAATCAAAAGACTTAAGGATAGAGTTTAAATAATTGGAATGAACCATTGAACCGTTGAACCATTGAACCCCACCTCGGAAAGGTTCAACGAGTTTAAAGCTTCAACAGATTCAAAGAGTTAGAATGAATCATTGAACCATTGAACCATTAAACTTTGAAGGGTTCAAAGTTCAAAGTTTGAGTGGAAGCTTTGAGTGAATGGATGAAGTGGGAGATTCTAGAAAAAGGTTCAACCAAATGGTTCAAATAATTGGTTCAATGACGCCTTGAGTGCACAAAAAAAACATTGAACTGCCAAACCATTGAACCATTGAACCTTTGAACCAAAGGAGTTCAAGGTTCAAGGTTCAAAGTGGTTCAAGCGACTGGTGACATCCCCACAGACATCAAATTCAGGGTGATGGAATAACTGTTGATTTTCAAAAAAGAGTGCAGACCTGAGAACAAACTCAGTGACTAGCCAAGAAAAGATCTGAAGGTGCCAGCAGAAAGTGAGAAGATATCCCTGAGAGCTCAGATCACTAGGAAGAGACAAAATGTAGCAAGGAAAGAGGGAACATCTAAAAAAAATCTAGAAATATATGTAGAAGAGTTATTCAAGTAGGTGGAACAGTCCACTAGGTGGACATCAGAGAACATAAATATTAAATGGCATGACCTATTTTTATTCATTAAAGTAAATGTGAATGGACAGCTGTGTAAGCATCATAAAAAGACCAGGCAACCCATGCTTAGGAAGAGACATTTGAGATTATTTAGAACACCAACATTAAGGTTGATAACTTGTTCCAGCATGGCCCTTTCATAGAATATTCAATGCATTCAATACAACATGGGCCATTTTATGAAAACCAACACCCAAGTCTTTCTTTGGATGCTATATATTATAATCTCTCTTTTTGTAAAAAAAGAGATCTCTCTATTATAAGAAGCGAAGATCTACCCAAATTGAAAGGCATTCTTGAGACTTTGAGCTTAGACTATTAATCATATTTTGCTAAGTGAATGAGAAAGCAAGTGACATTTCAAACTTTGTGTTGAAATAACTTGTGTTATCTAGGAAATTCTTCTTATGTATTTTTCCTAAATAAAGTCTTGTCCATTTAATCAAATAAGCAGAACAAGTGGAAATAAGCTATAAGATGTTCTGAAGTCAACTGTGGGAGACTTTGTGCTGCCATAATTGTCTTCAATCCATGTTTTGTGTAAAGGATATTGGAGAGACTTTGAGCTCCCCTTTCCTTCGTAATATTTTACTCTATTTCAGTTTTAGGTGGAGACTTTGGGCTACACTTCATTCTATGGTTTCCTTGTCTTAAATTAGTGGGAGAAGCAACCAAAGACTTTGTGCTTTCATGGATTTCTTGTGGTTATAGTTACTACCCAAGAAGAATTCTTGTTGTTTGTTGAATATCATTTCTAAAAGAAGAGAAGTGCCTTTAGTAATTACACCATAATTCTCCTCTATTTTGTGAACATCATCTCTGAAAAAAGAGAGATGGATGGTATGATTTCACCCTTGTGTCTATTTTCAGCTTATATTAGTATTCTATAGTTATAAGGAACCTCCCCTTGCTGAGAGGAGAGATTTGTCTCATTCTAGCTGTGATCACCACATCCATTTTGCTGTATAAATCTCCTTATGTTGTGTTTGATATAACCATTTTGCCATTAGCCAATTGATGAAAAAATATTCACCCAACATGTTGTAATGCATCCTTCTAAATTTCATCTAAGGAGTTGAGTTGCATTATTTTTTCCTTCTATGTTTCATAAAAATCCATGCCAAGTTCCATGGTAGTCCTTAGAGTTTTAAGTTCAGACACTATGAGGAGAATGACAATTTTACCATAAATCAACTCATAAGGTGTAAATCTTGTGGTGGTTTTTCATGTCATTCTATATGCCCCTATATCCATTAAAATATCTACTACCTAGTAATAGAGGTGCATAGTTAGTGTTTTTATAATGTTTTTTTTTCCAATTCCATGTTGGTGACCTTCACTTGATCATTAGAATGTGGATGATATGGAGTAGATGTTTTGTTCCTAATATCACATTCCTAAACAATGGGTGAAATCAAATAAAATGTGAATTATGGTCATTCATTTGTAAGTATTTCCCTTAGCACTACGTACCTTGTGAATATTTCTTCTTGAAGTATATTTTCAATTTTATTGTCCCTTACATGTGTTAAGGCCTTGATTTATGCCCATTTGGTGAGGTAAGAAATGCATATAAATATATAATCATTTTAAAAATTTTTGATATATCAATAAAATAAAATAAATTACCCATTTTTCATAAGGTTCCAAGACCAATTTGGGTCGAAGAGGCATTTCATTAAAATGTGTAGTTTTCCCATACATTAGCATTTATCTAACTAGCATGTGTATTATTATACATCCCTATGTAAGGTAAGCTATTAAGATCCTATGGTAAGGATCTTGGATGTAGTCCTCTCAGTTAAAAAATGTCCCCCATAGGTTTATCATGACATGCTTGGAGGATGTCAACTACTTTGTCTTCTCATACACACTTGCACATGGCTAATTCAGGTCCAATATAAAAGAGGTACCCTAATATCCATGAACATATGTGAATTTTCTATACCAATTGGAATTTCTCTCTTGGTGAGATAGGTTATGGTATCTACCTTGCTCGCAGATAGTTATCATTGTCTACAAACCAAGGAGTGTTAATGGTTAAAGAAAAAATATGTTCATAAAAAATGCATCATTTACCAATGGACTATGTTCTTTAGATGTTAGTCTGATTTAAATTCAATGACTAAATTACCATTTCCTAACTTATCTACAATAGTAATGTCAAATTCTCACAATAGAAAAAACCATTTAATTATTATCCCAGTAATTACTAGTTTTTTCATCAAACATCCTATTTTAATATGGTCAATGCGAATAAAAATAGAATATCTAATAATATAATATATAAATTTGTTGATGGCATACAGTAATACAATAAATTCATTTTGTCATAGTGTAATTGAGCTCAACTCCATGAAGATTCTTATTGATAAAGTATATAACATAGTTAATGGATCCTTCCTTTTAGTCTAGGACATCGCTAAGTGTTGTATCTAAAGTGTATGTGTGGATTTGGAAGGGCAAATTCTAATCTAAGTCTCACAACACTGGATTTTTTACTAGTTGATTTTTTAGGTCTTGAAATTCTTTTTGGCATGCATTAGTCTATATAAAGTTAGGATCTTTAGATAATACAAAAATAGAGGTGTTGTTACTTTATTAAATTATATAATAATTTTTTTGGATATATACCATGTCATAATAAAATTATATAATAATTTTTTTGGATATATACCATGTCCTAATAAAATTAGAACATATTTTTTGGGGGTTGGTAAAAATTTTCAACTTCCATCTTCATAGGATCTACCTCTATTCCTGTTGGTTAAATATCATTTCCTAGTACAATGGAATTTGCCATCAACATGTAAATTTTTTATGATTGAATGATATATTATTGTCTTGATAGAATTAAATTAATTTATATATTTTATCAGTGGATTCTTTGTATTTATACCCATAGAATATGAATTCATCCATATAAATCTCTACTCATTCATGGCATTGGTCAAAACAGTGCTCAATACAACATTTTTTAAGCTGTCAAGATCATCATCTAATATAAATAAAAATTAAATAAATGTGTATCTAACCCAATAACATGTAAATTTAGTCTTTTCTAGTCCTTATGTGTTATTATGATCTAATTATACCCATTCAACCAATTGAGAAAGGAGAAGTACTTCTCCCCTAAGACTGTGTCAAGTACTTGGTCAATGAAACAAAGGGGAAAATGATCCTTTTTTGTGATGCATTAAGTCACCTGTAATAAAAAAATATATTTGATTTTAAACCCTTATTTGGCACAATTACAAGGGTAACACCCAATGGCTATCATATATAGGATAAAAATATCTTGAATCTAGGAGTTTTTATAATTTTGTCATCACTATGTCTTTAATAATGGATTTCATCTATCGTTACGGTTTTTCATGGTTTTTAATTACTATTTTATGTATATATGGTGGTTTTATAATTTAGGGTGTGTATCTATCATGTCATTTTAGTTTGATTCAAAATTGGTTTTTTAATTTTTGGAGCATGGTTTCTAGCTGAGTTTCTTGTTGGAAGATTAACTTATTGATGATATTGAGAGTTTATCTTGGTAAAATTTATACCTATTTGGACAAGGTCACCATGGAATATATGATTACCAATAGAGGTCTAAGTTTGGAATAATGTGGTAGGAGTTTATGAAAAGTTTTAATGACTCCCATAGGATCTAAGGATCCATCTATTGGGAAGATGTTTCTAAGAGAGCATTATGTGAATTGTAATTGGTTATCTATTTATAGGTCATCTTGATAAGTATATTGTAGAGTATTATAAATGTGAATGCCATCATCTTATTTTTTCAAGGGTATAATGTGTTCAATCATGATTAGGGTATATAAAGGATATTGTTTATTATCCTCATCTTCTAGTCGACATGGTTATTTTACTTTAGTTGAAGGTTAAGCTAGTGGATATAAAACTATATTCTTTGTGATATTTGTATTTGGTATTGGTACGTTTCATGACCTATAACTTATGAATGCATCATGTTTCAATATCTAAGGTATCCCTATGATAATGGGGTACCTTCCTCCACACCCAAGCTGGATTTGGGATGTAATATAATGAAATATGCTAGGTAATCCCATGAATCCATGGTGATGACCAAATACTAATTAACCTTTTAAAGTTTCATTACACTTCTATCTACCATTTGTATAATGGTGGGGGTTTGGTGAAGGCCTTTGAGGTGAATTTTTTACATAGTTTATTTATTCATCATGTTTATGACTTCCCCTAATTATAATAATGTGTTTTGAATAAGAGTGTCATATATGTGGATGTCAACTACTAGGATATTGGATCAAAATACTTAGTTTGGACTACATTTCCTAATATAATGTTCATAAGTTGTTCAAATACTTGGAAACCATTGGGTTCCTTCCTCTTTTGACTAGAAGCCTCAAGCACTTGACTTCCCTAGATCAACCTCTAATTATGTATTCCCTAGATTTTCATTGAAATACATAATAATGTTGATACCAAATGCCCATGCAAAGGTATCAAGCATCATGGAAGAGGACCTAAATATAATATAGCTTCACACAATTGTATGAGATGGACATCAATTATTTTACATGTCTAATTATAAACTATAGGCGCAAAGACCTCAAAATATAGGTATGTCATCAAACACTCCATTTCATCATTCAAGATTTTTCATTTCCCCTCCTGAAAATTGGAATGGACCCATCCATTTGAATCAAACATAAAAAAATTCTATCACAAAACTAACCATTTCAATAACAATATTGCCAACCTTAGGATAATTAGTAGTAACTCAAACATCAACCATGGTAGCCAAAAAATCATAACAATCGACAGTATCCACCCTTCAATCAATGAAAATAACAATGGAGAGGAAACCATCCATAGTTTAAATAGAATATTGGGTACCAAAAACCATAAAAATATGTAATAGTAGTAATAACCAACATAGGAAGGAACCAAAATAGTCCTACTGAGTGTTTCATCAATTTAGTTTCACTGCTATGAACAAGTAGAAGCCTCAAGCACTTGACTTCAGTTATGAAGTTCTCAATGCAAGGATTTTTATATGGATTAAGATAAATGAGATCATTTTCATATTATAATTCCATCATCTTACCCTATTTTATTAAAAAATCCTCCAAGGTAGTCCAAAATTTATAAGGTTTCATGATGACATAAAAATGAAACTTCAATTTATGGGATACTAACTGACTAAGGATGCTTCTAGCTTCATTAGGAAAAGTTTTGAATTTTTTTCCATTTGAGAATGATAAAAAGTGTATGCTTTTCATTCATTTTAATTTGGTAAATACCCTTGATAAGGAACACATCAGTAATGTATCCTTTCTAACTAAAGTAGCTAGAACTTTAGAGGGTCATATTTTTCTTCACATTATTAGCAAAAAACCTTGAATGGATAAACAATAAACCAAATTATTTTGTATGCAAAACTTTTTCAAAAAAATATTTCTCAATACACACACTAAAATTATATTCTACATGAGAAAATCAAAATAGTTCAATTACCCTATGTTAGAAATATTGTTTTTGAAAAAATGTTTCTAGAACTGCAATTGAAAAAAAAAGTATGTAAAACATTTAAGAAAAAGAAATACACGTCAAATGATAGTCTCAATGAGAAAATGGAAATAGTTTACTCACCCTATCATCCATAAAAAATAATATTTACTCTTATTTTAACTCACATGGAGGTGTTGGTCTACAACCTTTCAACACAAATCAATTTTTTTATATTAAAGACTACTTTTCTATCAAAACAATGTCCCTTTACTTTTCCTTTTCAATACAGTTTTATATAAAATAAAATCCCAAATAAGGATACTAAAACCAAATATGAACATAGAATACTAAAACTAATTTTGAATAAGGAGTAATGTGACTTAATTTGAATAGATAATACTGTAACATTGTAGATCTACCAAATGTAAGCATTGTTTTCAGAATTACTATGTTGAGGTGTTTTTGATATGTTGACTTTCTTATATATTAATTTACATTTGTAAATAGTGAAAAATCCCAAAGGGAACTGACTATGAATATTTATACCATCTTATAGCCACACTATCTCATCTTTGATGTACATAAAGAGTCACTTCTCAGGGCTAACTACTTACCAATACTCCAAAAAATCAAATGGCAAAGAGGCTTCCTATTGAAAAAAAAAATCTTAGACATTTCCTATATAACATGGGATATGTGGAAGATAAAACACATAAAATTTTTTCTAATGGATTGAGTATTGGGGAAGTACCCCTTACACCACATATAAAGTAAAATTAATATCTTCTTTGTGCAGAAAAAAAAATCTAACATAGAGGATTTATATGAAATAACTTTGGTTCAACCCTTAGTACCTTGCTATGTTCATGAATTTTTGATCAACCAAGATCCCATAAAGGGAGAGAGTAAAGTAAAATAATGGTTATTTGTATTAATCCAATAAATTTGGGCTTGAAACTAAAAATTTGAAGTAGAAGTTTCTAGTCAAATTGAAGAAGTGTAGCTTCATGAAGGAAGATATAATATAGTTTGGATTTGTGATCTGAAAATAAGGGTTGAAAATGGACCCATAAAAGTTGAAAAAATAGTTGAATGGACATCACCTAAAATCATGTTTGAGGCTATAATTTTTCATGGGTTGGAAAGTTTTTATAGATAAATCATTATAATATTCAATAATATATTTGAACAAACTATAAAATAAATGAAAGGTGATAAGAAGTTTGAGTGGACTAAGGAAACATAAAAGAGTTTTAATTTTTTTAATTATAAGAGTGAAGGAATAATTATTTTTATTTATAGATTTAAAAAAAGTATTTCAAGTTGATTGTAAGCCAGAGGAGTAGTTTTGAGTCAAGTTGGTAAGCCCATTGCTTACTTTAGTGAGAATTTTAATGAATTAGAGTGGTAGTGTTCAGTTTGTGATCAATATTTTTATGCTATGACATAATATTTCAATTAGAAGAGAGACTAAATGTTTTCCTAAGAGTTCATGTTATACATGGATCATAAAGCATTACAGTTCATTACCAACCATGGTAATATGAATAAATTCCACACAAGTGTGGAACTTATTCAAAGTTATTCTTTTATTTTAATAAATATAATTGGCTAATCAAATAAGTTAGAAAATGCTTTGAGAAGAAGATATCTTGTAGTGAATGGGATAATGTTAAAAGAGATTGCATCACACAAAGTAAAATTGACCAATTGGATATATGTTTTTCAAAATATAGGGTTCTCAACAAAAAAACATACAAATTTTATGTTAGCAAACCATGTTTATTTCAATCCTTACAATACAAGTTAGTTAATCTAGATGGGTGTCACATCATAATAGGGATTGATTGGAAATTCTTTAAGGGTACACTATTATCATGGAGATTAATAATTATAATTGCATTATTAATTTTGAAATATGAAAGGTTGGAATAGAAATCGAAATATGTTATTTTTTTTACTGAAGATAAATAATTTTTTATATTGTTGTTAAAAACTATCTATCTTTTTATGGATAAATTTAATAAATTAATTAAAAAAATAGAATTTTTATTGGTTGAAATAGGCATCATTTAATTTAAATTTACTAAAAATTAAAATCTATAGTCTTCTTATAAACTAATAATAAAAATGAAAAAAAAATACCATCAATATATAGTGGTGTACGACATTTAAAGTTCTCCTAACGTGAAACCCTACATAACTGCATTAGGAATACTTCAACTCACATTATATTGTTGATGAAGTGCTTAAATAAAGTTTCAAAGTAGTATCTTGTATATTAAAATCCATAATCTACATTTGATTATTAATTGTCCATATATAATAATCTAGAAGTTAATCATAACATTGATCTAATATAACCAACATCCTACACATCTTATTTTATTATACTTTTCCTCTATAAAAGAGACATTAGTTTTAATTTCCACTTTTAATTTTTCTTGATACACTTCCATTTACAAAAATTGTTTAGATTTTTAATTAATATATTTTATTTCAATATAATTAAAAATATATCATTTTCTTTTTATGATAGGGTTGGTATAAAAAACTATTATCTCTAAAAAGGGAGTTTAGATACTGCCTAGGGTTTTGAATATAAAATTGAACATCAAAAGAGTAGTTACAATAAATATTAGTTAGATAGATGTTGAGAGAATTTTTATAAATGATAAAAGCTACCCAATGATAGGCAATTACGAGTCCCCCTCATTCCCATCTACATTAATTGGTATATCAAAGCAAGGTTTTCCTTGTTTTCTTGCGTGTATGAGATTATTGTTGAATAATTAGAAATTAGTGAAAGATAAGCTTGCATTGTGGTTAATTAATGGCACATAGAGGAAATCCTCTTAGAGGAGGAGGAGGAAGGGAACTTAGAGTTACAAACATGGCATAATTATGGAAAGGAATATAGACAATATTCTATGGAATGGAGACAACACATAGATGATAAATTACTCTTGATGATGTACATGATGATGAATAGTGAGAATATCAATAGATTCAAGTGAAGTAGATATTGGATGAACCCAAGGATAAATTTATTAGAGACATCATAAAGATAATAACCAAATCAATGTTGGGCACCCATTATTATGGAAGATGCTTAATATCAAAAGAGATTATAGATTGGATCATGGATATGGATAAATATTTTGACTATGAAATAATGGAGGACCCTAAGAAAGTGAGGTTTAAATGCACAAAGTTGAATGGTCATGCATCCTTGTGTTGAGATCATGTGTAGGTAGAAAGGGAGAGAAGAGGAAAATGATAGATCCATAATTGGGATAGGATGGTCACATAGTTGAAAGATAATTTTTCCTTCTAATTACCATTTGAGTATATTTTAAAAGTTACAAAATTTAAGAAAAAAGGAGTTAAGTTTGAAAGATTACACATAGTAGTTATACATGTTAACTATTAAAGTTATTCATACGGAATATGATTGAGAAAATATATAAATATATTTAAGTGGACTTCTTATTTCCATTAAATATGAGTTTAAAATTTTTAAGTTAAATTCAATGGAAAAATCATACGAATGCGCATTGAATATAGAGGAAAGATTGTCTAGAAGACAACAAATGAATTATAGGGGTAGAGGAAGGTTATCAAGAGGAAGAAGATAAACAAATACTTGGTAGAAAATAAAATAACCATTAAGGTGAAGCAAGTAATTTACAACATTGTAATTAGACCCAAAGAGAAAGAGTTTATTATTTAAAAATAAGAGGTTACTTTGGAAGACAAATAATTAAAGGATTCATAGTTAATTTCTTTGAATGATGAAAGGTTAGGAATATATACTTTGAATGCCCAAAATAATTATAGAAAAAGGTAGAATAAATGAAGATATAACTAATATTTCTCATGTACATGAAGAAAGTGTTGCATCCCCACATGGAACAAAAGAATTGGAATGTGATGAATCTCTTTTGATGAAGAGAGAGTTTTTTAAACCAACCAAAGAACAAGATCAACTAGTGTAAAGAAATAAATTTTTAAAGAATATTAGAAAATTGGAACATAAGGGTTGTAAGGTCATTATTGATAGTGATAGAAAAAATAATTATGTTTCAAAATTAATGGTAGAAAATCCTAGGTTGAACATAATGGTGAATCCTAATCCATATAAAGTTTCATCATTGATTAATTTTCATAAAGTGTTGGTATATTTGATTAGTTTTAAGATTAGGTTTAATATAAGGATGTCATTTTGTGTGGTATAATTCCCATGGATATATGTCATGTGTTTTTGGAAATGCAATGGTTTTTTGATATAAATGACATGTATAATGAAAGAAAAAATAACTACACACTTGTGAAGGATTTAGAACATTCCCATTGAGGATATTGAAGGAAAGAAGTGAAAAGGTGGACAATAGTGCTAAAGTTTTTTAGTTTTTGTTTACACATAATATTTTTCACTTATCATTTATTGATGCTATCTATTGTAGAGGCTTATCAACACATCAATCTCCTTGAGTGCATGCCTTATAGGGTGCATTGGATATGGGGTGGGAAAAGCTCATGGTACTTTCATAGGAATGCTGAAATTACATCTTGATTACACCATTATTACTATCAATCTGATCTCCACTAAGTGTTTATATGTCTATCTCTTTCGTTAGATCTTATCCAAATTTGATTTCTTCCCTATATCCTATGACATCATCTAGCTTGATATAATCTATTTTATACCTTTTATCCTTCATGTACTATATCATCTAGCATGATATAGTTATAATACTATCTTATGAAATATTCACTATAACATCCTTGGTGATAGTGTTTTGTATCAAATGACATCTTCCAAATGTATTGGTTGAGTCGATACTCTTAGATTAGAGTCTAGGGTTTATTTTTTTGTATTGTAACACTATATATATGGGTCATATTTTATTCATATAATATCATATCCCACTTATTCACTTTGATTTTTCTCACATATCTACCCTAAGTACCATTTTGGAGAGTGAGTGGATTACAACCTTGTCTTGAGGATTCTTCTCCCGAGGTGTCATTTAAGCTCAATAGGAAGAGTCATTAGGAGTTCCTAATTAAGTATATCTAGGTCTAAATCGAAACATTTTAGGTATTCAACCTACAACATTCTGTCATAAATCTCCACTTGAGCCAAGGGGAATATTGAAGAATTGATGGGTCCACTCCAAGGTAAGTATTTATATCCCTATACTATTTTATTTATTTATTAAGTAGATTAGATAATTCTTGTTTCTTTTTTAATGAATGTATGTGTGTATCCTTATTTAAACTCTTCCCTATACCAAATAAGATGGTGTAGACATAAGATTGATTAGACTTGTCATAAATCACTTTAGGTTACATAGACCCCCATTTGGTTGACCATTGTACCTCACACATTTACAACCATTCTAACCCATCTTTTAATTTATTATGTACTCCTTTGCAATCATTTACTTTACTTGGATATCTATAGCCATAGTTTACAACCATTTAACTTTGTTGAGATATACTAAGAGCTATATCCTTGTCTTATAGGGTTAGGATTCAGAACCCTTTTCAAAATTGAGTATTAGGTTATCCTCTAATATATTTACAAAATTAATTGGTCCTTATGCAATTGTCTAAGTATCGTCGGCTCTATTTGACTGACCTTGTTTGAATCCTAGTTTATTCAAATAAAGAGGATAGTTGTAGGCCATCCTATCCCATGCATAAATTATCATGAACCCAATGTGAATTTTATCCTTCCCTTGGTTGGATAAGTTTCATGTTTTTTCTTTTAGCTTATTAGAAAAATAATATAAACCCTCAACCTAATTATATCAACTAGCATGATACAAGTTTTTATATGTCTATGAATTGTATTGGCTAAAATAGTTTTATTATTTGTTTGTATTGACTATATAAATCATCCTTCTACAATTTAAATGAGTTTATAATTGTATCAGCTAGGTTGATACAATTCTGTGTGATCAATTTCATTTTTAACATTTTTTTAATGTATTGGCTACCCTGATGCCATTTTATTTACCTAATTGAATTCATTGCATATTAAAAATTTAAATTTCAAAAATATAATTTATTATCTATATCTTAATTTGTTTCATTTTCCTAAAAATTGTGTTCAGACAAATTTAAAACTAATTGGATTTGTTGTTTTGGGCCAAGCACTTTTCATTTTTACTTGGGTCATAGTGTAAGGGGTACTGACCCAATACTCAAGCCATTACGTATAATTATACATGATAATTAATTTCTAAGTGCCTCATAGTATATCAAAAATGCCTAGGATTCCATGTTTTTCATCATTAGAAATCCTACCATCCATTTGATTTGGTAGTGCACCAGTAAGTTATTAGCCTTGGGAATTTACTCTCAACATCCATTACAGATGGGAAAGTGTGTCCATGGGTACAATGGAATACTCCATGGTTACTATGTCTTATTTTTAATTTATGATTGGGATTAGTATATCTTATATCTTAAAAACCAATTAAATAATTTTCAGTCTATTTATCTATCTTTATTTTCATAAATAGTTAGATAGGTTTTTGCTTATTTGTCAAACAGAGTTTATTAGTTAGTTCGATATTATTATGTGTTGTGTTTATGAGCCACTTTATCTTGATTGATATATTTATATGTGCTTTTGAACTACATCCACTAGATCGATAAAGTTTGATATGTTTGTAAACTAAATCAACCTATCTCGTATAATTTTGTATGTCTCTCTGACTACATTAGCCAACCCGATACAATATATTTTTACAATATTCCTACTAAATATATCATAAAAAATCATATAGTTCTTTCCCATTATCATACTATACTATCCAACTTTTTACAATTTAATTTTCTCAATTTTACCTCATAATCGTATCAATGAAGTTGATATCATTTAATTTTTGTATATATGGAAAATTAACCACATCGATTAGCCTAGTAAAATTAATAGTTTATCTTCCATTATGTAGTACATCATTAAATACTCTAAACATAAAACCCAATATGAATACATTAAATTAACCAATTCTCATAAATTCCCTAGAACCAGTATGCCTTATGATGTTTCCATGCCATAAGATTGAAATCCAAATAATTTCCATGTGGATTCAACTAGATCTAAAATTTATGAGCCACATATATATCCTAACACCACTAGACGAGACCTTTTACCTAGAACCATGATGTGAAGGATGAATGTGATCTCAAGTATACTAATGAAATGGTCATATATCTTCATGAACACCCTAAGCATAAGGGTAAGAACCCTACAATGATCTATCTTCTCATGATGGCACCACATGTGGAAATTCCTCCTTCCCTCACTATTATATTTTTTTAAATCATAAATGGAGCAATTCAATATGTGATTTCCTCATTCCATTCATCACCTACCATACCTGATGTCCCTAATAACATGGTGGGCACTTTGTTAAGTGAGTATACTCAAAGTACCCCATTAACACCAACACTAATACCATGTTTGTTACATCCAAAAAAGCTACTCAAGATTCCACCTCTAATAAAAATTCTCTTGAACCTCAATAAATCACATTGCAACCCATGAGTCAAATGGCTAACTTTCAAGCCAATATTAATGCCAAGATGATGCTATTAAAAAAACCAACATTTTTATATGCAAAATCATCCTCAAAAACATTTTTGGGGAGTATCATATCCAAATGTGTCCACCCCTACCCAACACACCCCCACCCCCCGCCCCCTTTCCTTTAGATATGCTCATGGTAATCTCATTCCAAAACATCCACTTCACAATAAAGTCATTCAACATCCTCAAAACGAACCATTATGATGTAAGTAGACATCTTATAGGTATATCCAACTAGGTATTATATGTCTTCTTAAGGATTTGTAGCCTTGTTTAATAAAACATAATTTTGTACACAAGGATCATTATATTCTTTTTTTCCTAATCTCACTCTAAGAAAAAACTTCCACCTTGATCTTTAGTGTATTATTTCAAAATATTACCAATAGACTTTGTAAACTCCCAATAGGTCTATTACCTTCTTATTTGAATCTTATAATTCAAAAATTATATTCTTTAAGACTTGACAGGATTTTAACAAGATTCTTGTACTCCTATAAACAATATCTAACCCAACTATTACACCCTTCCTCTAAAACTTATGCTTGAATGAGTTTGACTATAACAGAGTTTTAGATATTTTTTATACATATGTCCACCTTTCCTAGGTACACATATTCATTCACCTAGGTTATTGTAAATTCAAAATATATTCTTTGATATTGTCTCAAGGTTTTCTAACTCTTAGAAATGTTATCTTAACTCAATACATAGGTTGAACCTTATTTATCTTTTGACTTCCTCAATATAATTGTTAAAAAGGTTTTAGACTTCTATTGTCTGTACATGCAAATGTGTTAATGTTGTATTTGATATTCATGATATTTTAAAACTATATAATAAAATCCAAAACCTCACCATAGTCCTATTATGCCTTTATACAACTTTACATTCTTCAATGAGTTGAATTCGTAGGAGGAAACAAGAAACATGGTTCACTAAACTACATATACAGACATGTAGATTGAAAATTTATAGTTTCTCTCTCTTCAGATGCTTTAAATCATTGAAACCACTCTAATAACCTTTAAATAATTCATTATTATATTTTATCAAAGTTTCAAATCATTTGAAAGGTTACTTCTCAAGTTATGACAATTATCTTAAACCTTAGCTTGGGGTTTAGCAGACTTGTCTAGGCCAAGAGCACTTAAAATTAGAGAATTCAAATTATAAACAATATTTATGGATTATCCCAATTTAATATATATATATATATATATATATATATATATATATATATATATATATATATATATATATATATATATATATATATATATATATATATATATATATATATGCTTGATTAGTCTCAAAAGGAAGAAAAATAATCTTTTTCTCTCTTGACTATTAATTGTGACTATGTTCTATGACTGTCAAAGATAGTAAGCAGACATTCAATGTAAATTAAAATATAGATACATAGTCCTAAAAATAATATAGAAAACACCCCAAATATATGATTTAATTTTCTAATGATTCTTTTAATCCTGAAACAAGTTATGATTGCCTCAAAAGACCCCTTATTCTGACTATTATAATCCCCCATCTGTACTATGTGTTAGAGACTGAATTGAATATGATAGATAATTTATATCTTCACCAAACATTTTAGATTTATGATATTATTATTATACCCTCAAAAATATTCTCTAAATATTATTTCCACTTTTGATACTTAAACAATCACAAATGAACAAAAGGTTTCTTTTCAAGACTGAATGAATCTTGTCCTATGATTTCAAGACCTCTGTTGCTTAGAAAGTCATTCCAAAAGTATAAACCAAGATCAAAGCTCAATTAGGAGTAGTACTTACACGTCCAAATTTCTGAATTTCAATAATAATCATAACAAAAGTCTCTTTATTCATATGTCTTCAAATATATATACAAACCTCTACTACTATTCAGACCCTTACCAAACCATACATGAAAACTTGTGGACTGTCCTCTCTCTATTCATCTTTATCTCTCTTATTAGCTCTTCTCTTGATATATTTGATATATATCCTCTTGTAACATCATATCTAAACTTGGTTTGGTCTTGTTTCAATACTAGATATATCTTAACAACTTGGGAACATATCTACCATGCTAAATTTGGCTTCTTTCCTACATTTAATATCTCTTAATTACGGATTTTGATAGGTTTAAGTAGAATTGATAGAGAAAAATAATTCATTACATATATTTATATTCCTAAGTATCACTACAAGTAGGGTCATCTCCTTACAAGACCTTAGAAAATAATAAATCACTCTTAAAATGTTACAAAGCATTCAAAATTTTAAATTCTCATCTTGATTGAAGACTAAAGAACCATGATAAAATGAACTATGTAGAGTAAGGTGAGGCTTGGTAAAGCTTTTTACTGACAAACACAACCTTTTAAGCCTACCTAAGTCCTATCAAACCAATAATTTATCTATCACATGCCAAAATATACATTAATCTTATTGATGCTCCTAAGTAATCTATCTAGAAAACCAACAATAGGTTGAATGAAAACACAAGACTTTATAGAATTTATAAGTATTAAGATTGAAATTATACTCCCAATATATGTTTATACTCTCCACAAACATCCATGAATGAACTTGGATAATTCATTGAGGAAGCATTTCCATTTTTTGTCTAATCAAATTTTAGAGTAATTTGTTTCTTATTCATATCTAAAAATCTTATGACCAATTTTACATTCTACATGTAACTTGGATGCTTATCAAGAATACAAAAGATATGTTATCATTGGATTTTATGTTGTTGTTGTAAAATATATGTACTTAAAATCATTAATAGTATCATATACGTATTCTCATCTTTAATAGATGT
Organism: Torreya grandis; assembly: GCA_037957365.1. Taxonomy (NCBI): domain Eukaryota; kingdom Viridiplantae; phylum Streptophyta; class Pinopsida; order Cupressales; family Taxaceae; genus Torreya; species Torreya grandis. The sequence continues at coordinate 741,529 of JARHVA010006728.1, read as the reverse complement.
ACAATAAGATTAAAGGTGAAGAAGTTGAAAAAATATCTGATCTTGAGAGCAATACCTTTACCTTACTGTTCCAAGGTGGAGGAATAAAAAAGTACCATTTATTATTCTATGGATTTTAACCACTCATCCAAAAATTTGGTGTTTCATAGAATGAAAATGGAAGGCTTTCGCAACATTATTCATTTAGAGGACCAATGAATATCATTTCTTTTGTACAAGAGTACCTTTATTACAACACCATCATTTTGCATTATTTAATAGAAATTGGAATCAAATGTCTTCAGTATGGTAGTTTTAGCCTCTACAGATGAAGCAATAAAAGATGGGGTGGTGCCTAATTTGAGATGCATCGAACTGCCATAACACTTGGAGAGAGTATGCAGAGACTAGTGAGGATTTGAACCTAGGACTAGCAGACTACCCAAAATTGCCATCACTTGTGATCATGGTGGTCATTTTTCCTTTCCTCCATTCACCAAATAAAGAGAAATGTGCACTATTATCACAAATATAATGGTTTTTGTTAGTGTTATCAAGAATGAGAATGGAAAAAACATAAAAATATATGTATCCCTATCTATTTGAATATAACATCCAACATTGCTTGATTATATTATATAGGAAGAGTCTTTCATTAAGTAAGCCATTCCATTTTTCATATAATTACTTTTAGATTTGTCAAAGTTGGTTTATATAGTTAAATTAGTGATGTTTTTTGTCTAATTAGTCTTAGAATGATATAAATTAACACAGAGTGCATTATATATGTTTTTTAGATGAGTCGTTGGATATATGAAACATGTTTTCATTGAGATGACCCTTGTTTCATTCATGTATTGTGCAATTGAAAGAGTTTGGTAGAAGCCACACATTGCATTGAAAGATGTGACATGTCATTAATTTTGCACGTTTATCTTCCCTATCTTGTTTGAGTCTTTCACTTGAAATACCCTGTCATTGCCCCTAACCATCACTACCTATCTCACCTTGAAATATTTCACTGCTTTCATGTTTTGTATGGCATTGCCCTTCCCAACCACTTCATCAATGGTCAATCTCACGATGAAACAAAATGTATCCTCCCCACAAGCTCATTGCCATGCCATATGAAGGAACACACCATGTCATTTGCTACAGTCGTCTCCACTAGAAATATTAGATTATTTTTACTTAATTCTTTATGTATAAAAGGTGAGACGAAGTCAACAGTCATGAGTTTTGAGTGAAGTATGACTGCCAATTTATAGTCTTTCACTTTACAAAACCTCACTTTACTAAAATTGTAATTTACATCCTTTTCCATCCCTTTCCACATAACTTGCACCGTTTGAGAAAGTACACTAATAAAAGCATCAAATTTATGCAATTGTCAATAAGCTTTGTGAACTGCATGAGTGGAATGGTAATTTTTTGTAAGCCACCGACAAGAAATTAAAGTGAACGGAAAGGATGCATTGGAGCCTTTAAATTTTGAATATGACTTTATAGAGAGGAAGGGTGGAGTAGAGCATATCAAATCAGGCATGGTGAAATGTCATTGGGTGGAGGCACGGGATGACTTTCTTCCCTCAACTACAAGGACCAAGTTTTGGCTATTTGTTCCTCCACAATAAAGAAGATGGTCATAGAAAATATATAATGCAGAAGGTGCTAGAATTACCTTTCACTCAAAACAAGCACCATATTTTTCAAAGTGCGGTAGAAAACCTTGTTCAACACATTTGGAGGTTTTGAGAAGGTAGTTTAGACATGCATATTTAGATGTCTTGGGTTGGATACAATCATTTAATTCAATGAGATGTCCTTTTCCCATGATGAAATATTTCAATGGCGACGATTGCAAGGGGTTAGGATTGAGAACACTACGTGAGATAAAAATATCATGGAAACAAGGCTCAGGGCTCTGGAAAGGAGATGCAATACTGGTCATGGGAATGGCAAACAAGGGCACTTAATGGTTGTCAGGACTCTCTTGAGAAATGAATAATTATTTAATGCAGGTGAATGAAATAGCATCCACTAGGTGGGGAAGAGTAGACTATGGCTGAACTTGGGAGTTTCACAAGAAATCGTAATATCACAATAACACATAACTAGCTCAAAGAGGACTTTCTTCAAGAAGATTATCAATGTTAGCAAGCATAATTGATGGATAAGTGGTGGATCGAGTCTCATAGTGGATGGACTTATCACAATAAGTTTTCGATGAGCAGACTTGAGTGAATCTTTGTGATTTCAATGTGGCTTGATGGACTTAAAAACGAGATTGATTCCTCAGTTTCACCTTATGAACTTCATAAAAATGCCAGGACAATGGCCATGTGGAACATGGCACCAAATAGATACGATCACCACTATCGATGTAATTATGTTGTGTCCAGTCAAGAAAAAAACTCCTATTTAGTACCTGTCTATTCATTTATTTGACTGTTGTATGCACTACTAAATTTTAGTTTAATTCTCAATGTCGGGTGTTTCAGATCCAACATGGTGGGCAGCGAGGGAATAGAGCCAAGGGGGGCCGACAGAGAATGAATAGGGCCCGTGGAGAGCAAGGAAATGTCATTCACGGAGAGTAGGTTGGGGTATTATTCATCAAATACAGATCTTAAACCTTGTGGCATTGATGCAAATGGCTTGAGCTACCTATGGAGATGCGTAAACGCAGGCCATGATTAATACGGATTCATCTGCGATTCCAAAGAGTTGGGACACAGCTGTTAACTAGCTGGTGGATAAAGGTGTTAGTCAATGAGAGTATTAATTCAGAGGGGGACAGAATTTCAAAAAAGAAACAAGAAGACCATTGTTCTGATTACAGCGACCCCACGGAGTGAGGAGGAACAAAGCCGGGGGGATGCACGGCAAAAACTTGGTTTCAGAGAGGAAGAGACGCAAGAGACTGAATGAAAGAGATGGGTGAAGAGTGGGTCGTGTCACTTGCAGTTCGGACGAGCAACCGATGGACAGAAGAAATCAGTGGCGGCTGTATGAGCAAATTCTTGAATGTATGAACGATAAAAAGTGGCATGACGATTGAAGACGACTCGTTTATAGGGTAAAACAGAGCAATGAAGAGAGGTGCCGTGTTTCTATGAACACATAAAGTATACCATAAATCTGGATGAATAATAAAAACAACGAAATTCTATGGTAAAAACAAGGAAATTTAATCCAATGTTAAGGACAAATATAACCAAGCATTTGACAATTACTATAAAGTGCCCTAAAAACATAAATGAAGAACTAATCACACAGAAAGTTGAAGATTTAAAAACAAAGCATACCTGGGGCACCACTTGACTCCTCGATCTGGTCGGATGCGTTGATTTTCCATTTCATTGTGGGATTGAATACCAGTTTTGGTTGAAGTCTCCGTGCTTCGACCATTCCTCTGACTTTGCCTGATAGATCAATTGCTTCCCATAACTTGTCTTCCTCAAAGCCTTCTGCCCATTTCCAGCATTGTTTTACAAGCATATCTGGTAGCTTTGACACACAAGCAGCAATAACATTTCTCAAACATGTATCTGCCCACCCTACAAAATCTTCTACATCATCATCCACCATTACTTTGCACAGTTTGTACAGATTGTAGCTCAGTGCTATTTCCATCCAATCCTTGGAATCGCTTAAATCTGAAACAAACTTCTTCCCTTGGCTGTTTTGTTGTGAGAGCCACGAGGAAGTTTGCCATACTTGATTTGTAGCCTGTAGAACTCTTTGTCTGCGGCCGTGGATACGGGATTGGTGTCTCTATTGAAATAATCAAGGAGGCTTATATCATCAGCCTGAAGATCAATATCAGCCTCGTCCATGAAACTCAGCAAGTCCCATACTTCATCACAAGCTTTCAATGATTTGGTCACAATATCTACATTGGTCCTCTGTAGTCGGATGATGATACTAATTAGCGACACTACCGTTATCTTCCAGGAGAGTTTCTCAACATTAGGGAAATGCTTCAAAACTGAAGGCAATGCAAAAAATTTAAGCTTATGTAAAAGTTTAGTCCCATCCTCAGCCCATTGTAGAGAATAATGCTGAAAAATTGAGTTGATTTGCTAACACGTCCTGCCTTTCTCTCGGCCTTTTCTCATACGAAACCTTATTCTAGCAATAGATCTTATATTGTCTTGCCACAAATAGGACGGATCTTCTCTTGGCATGCATATACATTCCAAAATTTTTGCATAGTTTTCTGGAAATGCAACCTGATCTCCTTTCCTCAAGCGTTTACAACACCAATAAATATATTTACCTACGATGACCTCTGATAAAAGTCCACACAACTTGCTGAAAAAGATCACAATTACCTGAAGCATCACAATTAAATACAATAACTTGTGTAACCTGACTTTGGTGAATATCTTTGTGGGCAAGCCATTCAACTTGCTTAACCTGAACATCTTTGATCTTGGCCTTGCATAATTTCTTGAACGTTGTCGATCTCCTTTTAAATCGTACATATGAATCAGCTCAACGATGCTGATTGTCCAAATTTCCTCCACATGAAGGCATCTCTTCCAACTGTGTTTGTGTGTAGAAAAATAGAGATGGGCCGCCAACCATCTCCAGCAAATAACAACCCATCCTACCAGGATAAAACTTGCGATTGGGAAAATATAAACCACCACGTCAATAGTGTTTTTAACCTATGTGTTATGGTATGTGTTTGTCAAAATGGCAAGTATGACAGAAATTGTGACTAATATTCCAACTACTGAACTCAAAACTGACCCAGAAATGACATAATCCACTTGACAAGCACGAGCAACAAGCCATGACTTAATGATTCGTCTTCAAAATCATCCCAAGAAGCTAACATCGTCCTCTCATTCCCCATATGTGTAGTTGAGAGATGAAGCCCTTCATTTTTATCGGTAGAGAAAACTGCACAAATCCTTTCCTTGAGAAGGCCGCGAAGGGTTTTACCAGCTACAACCGTACAGCCTAATATTAAACCAAGGATTATAATCGATATGACTAGAATCTGATCTACTAATCTGGCCAAAGTAATGTTAGCATCTCGTTGCTTCTCATTATCCCAATAGTGTCTGTTCAGAGTTTTGTTGGCACGTAAAGAAAGAAATTCAGAACCAATTTGAGCGCAAACGCTAATTGCTAATGCCACAAAAGCTCTAAAATCTGGAGCAGCCATTCCGGGCATAAAAACACAGAGTGCAACTCTTCCATTGACCAAGAGCTGATGATAAATAAGTATGTAATCTACATCTACTTCCAATGCATCATCTAAAAGATTTCTTAAACTGGTCCACCAAACAAGAATTTGGACCGTTACACCGGTGAGGGCAAAGGCCTTTCCTGGAAACCAATTCGCCCGTTTTCTGAATGCCCTCCACCCATCCAATCCAATTAGCAAACTAAACACACAAAAACAAGCTAAGGTTAATAAAATGCCAATAAATTTGAATAAATCACTAATCTTATGCGACAGATCTTCCATTGAAAGTGCAGCGAAAACAAATAAATTTAAGAGTTCTTGAGAAGATAAAATTTATGAGCTCCTGCTCATCCTCTTCTAGCATTAGCCTAAATTTTTCTTTAAAGCTCACGTATTATTAATATACGTAACTCATGTTTTGCTCTTTAGTACTTATTCTCGTCTCCCAAGAGAATAAGAGTCTTACTTTTTCTCTTTCTCCTTTCGGCTGCATTAATTTTGTCGCACTTTTTACAACAATAACTTACATTGATCATTTGTAGAATATTAATAATATTTTTTAATTTTATAAATATTAATTTATTTTTTTAATTAAAAAAAAATTATATCTATTTAAAAATGAAAGATTTTTTTTTTCCAGAATAATTGTTATTTCTTTAAAAATATGATAATTAAATTTATTAATAAAAAAATTCAAACTGTTTTTTATAATTTATAAATTTTAAAATAATAAATTTAGAAATAAAAATTAGTTTTACTATTTTAAAAATAAATTACAATACAATATCACATGTAGAATCACAACACTATCGTAAGCTTCTACATCATTCTCTATAAACAACTCATAATAAAATATATACAACAACAGTTGAATATACACTAAATAAAATTATTTCCAATTAATTTTAACACCAAATAAACATTTTAATCCCAGTTAAAGTATTGTTAATGGAGCTCTATTACAATTTTGAACTGGAAGAGTTTTACATATGATACCATTACATATTTTTAAATTCAATTTTATTATTTTAAGTACTTTTCATATGATACTATTTTTAAGGAATCCTTTAATATTTTATATAATTATCAATTCAAAAAAACCATTACATCTTCTCTTACATTTGATTCTAGACTATTTTATTTAATTCTAAAACCTAAAAAAATTATTACATCATCTCTTAAAATTAGCTCGAGAGGGAATGACACTAGTGAAGGCATCCAAATTCACCCTTAAGGTGTATCACAAATTCAAGGGGTGATAAATTCACCTTTAATATAATAATAGGGCATGATGATATTGAACATGATTTAAGTTGATATTTTATTTTGTCAGTTACATTTTAGCATAGCTGGGAAAATCATGGTGTCTGTGTTATGTACCTAGACACAACATATGTCATAGGATATTGTTTCTTTTGGTCTTAGGATTATTATTAGCTTATTTCTATTTCAAATGATTAGATTTAGTGATGGATACTGTCATGATTTAAGTAAATTTATTTTAGGTTTGATATCAAAGGTATAAAAATCTTAAATAATGTATGTTTTTACTATTTCAAATTCCAATGAAAATAGAGATCCCATTGTGTGAGAACTCTTATACTATATATGGATTTGTAAGTGGAATCCAATATTGAGTGAGTAGGCCCCCAGAGATATTTTTTATTTTTTAGTTGTTCATTTTTTATTTGGGATATAACAAGTGTTATTAAATCTTCAATTTATTTTTATGTTTCTACAAAAATTATGAGGGGATTTTCATGTAGGGGCATGAACTAAGAACATTTATGTTTATACATATTGGTCTTGAAGGTCATGTTGTAGTTATAAGAAGCTTGTTTAAGCTTCATTTTATTATGTAATTGATCTTTTCTAGATTTACAAGGTCTTATTTAATCATGTTAGAAGATTGTCAGTCTTCAATCTAGTAAAATTGGTCATAGAAGCTCTATTTTGGTTTTCTCACCAAAATGAGCTATTCAAATATTTGAAATTGGTATGGAAAGCTTGTAAGGATTGTACATGTTGTAAAGTGGTTTATCTTCTTGTGAAGTATTGTTAGAGTCTGACCATGTCTTTAATTAATGTGTTAGAGTCTAACCATGTGTAATAAATGTCTTCTTACCCCCTACTCAATGTACACCTTGTATTAAATGCACCCAACAAATGTGGAAGACAAGATAATCATGACTGGGATAAGATCTAAAAAAGTGGAGATGACTTGTAAACCAAATATGGACATCATATAAGTTTAAAGAAATAAATATATGAGACAAATAAGTGTCAATAAACCTCAAGGAGAAGTGAAAAAAGAAGAAGAATAAGGAGAGGAGTGAAAGAACAGAAGATAAAAAAGCTCAAGAATACAAGGGTCTACAGGAAATAGAATAGAAACTGAAGAATTCATGTCATCATTTGTGTATGGGTAAAAAAAAATATATATTTAAATTATCTCTATGACCCTATGGATGCCTTATTATATGTAGGTGTGGTTATTCATTTATTTGAATCACTATATTTCTCTTGTCGATGATCATCTCATTTGCATGAATGTTAAGGTATGAAGCAAGGGTATGTAAAAAAGTTGTTTTATTTTTATCCTTAGATTGTATTTGATATTGAAACTAATTGTTAGAATAGGAAAGACATGTTAAGGGCTAAATAAAACCTTGACAGATTTATTGAAAAGTTCTAAACTTGAATTTGTCTGGGATTTATACTCACTGCCTATACATAATACGATAAAGTGTCATAATCAAGAAAGAAATTTGTTGTTTAGCTTGTGTTTAGAATTGTTATAGATTGGAGAATATATAACAGGGTTAAAATAATTTTTGAAGGTCTCTCTCAAGACAAAACAAGCCTTTGAAATTTAATTAGACTAAAGATTTACTCATTTTTACCCTCTCCAATCTACAAATACAGTTTGATTGTAACAGTCAAGAAGAAAAGATAATTTTCTTATCATTTTGAGTTACTTCAGGGCTAATATTCACTGGGAGAGAAATATATATAAATGTATAAGTCTTTCAAAAATTTAAGAGGTAATTACAAGTGTTTATACTTATAAATTTCCCTTCTATTAGCTCTTAGGTTTATGTAAAATAGGGAAGCCCTAGTTTAGGGTTTGTGAGAAGAAAAGCTTCATATCTTGATTTTTAACCAGCCAAACTTCCTTAAACTTTCTAAAAGGATGGAATAACAATTTTTAAAGGTGTTTCAAAATGTTTCATGAAATAAGGATAGGTATTGAGAAATAAACACTCAAATCTCAGTCATTAGGCATGCATGTTATAGTCAAACCATGTTTGGGAGTTCTAAAAAGAATAAAATTTATAGAGAGTTAAAGTCAAGTTAATGAAAATTGTAGGGGAGCTAGAGATAATTATTTTTAAGATGATTGAGATGGTTTCAAGTTGACAAAGTTTCTTGGTATGGATATACATTAGTTGTAATGACTATAGGACTATAAGTTGTCTTTTATAACCCTATTCTATACAGGTTGGTAAAGAAACAAGCATGGGGAATGGTCAAAGCCTATAGAATAAATTGTATAACACTCTAATAAATGCAATAACATTATTGAATGCCTAAATAATCTAGGTTTTAAGCAACTGGAATAACTTGAAAGATTAAGAGACTTCATTGATAAGCCTAAAGACTGTGTCGTGGTTATTTCTTGAAGAAACCAGTTTATTGAAAAAGGGATAAAACATGTTTTTTGGATCAATAACATTGATAAGTGTATATAATTTATTAAGAACATAATTTATTCTATGTTGAATTAGTTTCATATAAATAAGAGTGGATAAACACGTTATAAGATTTAAAGATTATATTTAAGACTATGATCATCCTACAATTACTATATTTTCATTACAAATAACTATCATTATCGAGAGGATCTATGAGTTCTGAAAGCATCCTAAAGAAACATAGAAACCTTGAAAGCCATAAATAGTAAGAAAGTCTTTTAAGAAATTAAGAAGGTAATTAAGCTTATTGATATAGTCTTATTGAAATGGAAGAGAATCCTAATTGGAGTCTGAAGGACCTAGTGGTAACAAGATATAGGTGAAAACCCCTATTATGCCATATTTGGTCATTGTGATAGATTATCAAGTTTGTAAATTTTTATCCTTTTGGAAATTAAGATAGTGAGAGTCCATATGAGTTATCATCATTTTTATAATCATAGAACCAATAGAAGAGATTGGTTCTCATCATCTTGAAAAGAGATAGTATGAAAAGGTTTGGGCCTTGCATCTTTTTTTGTATCAAAAATTGGTAAAGCTCTTGGTAAGTGTGTAATAAAATGGATAAATTTTTTAAATTAAAAAGAAGGTAAAGGGTAAATAGAGAAAGCATATAGAGAATTAGAAGATATCTCACCTCAGTAAAGAAAAGATAAGCTAAAATTTGGTGGTGTTATAGCCCATTGAGGCTTAATAAAATGAGAAAGAGCACATTGAGGTTCAAAGAAGAAAATCCAAGGTGAAAAATACTTGAAGGTGATGTTAAAAGACTAAATAGGCTTTGGGTGAGGCAAAAGGGAAGAATAAAAGTATAAAGTGAAATGGAAGGACTGCAGAGAGAGAAGAATTAAATGAAAATGAAGAGTGAGAAAAGTGAAGAAGATAACATTTAGAGAGAGATAGGTGAAATAAAGAAAAATATGGAAAGTTTAATAAAAGGATTGGAAAATGGGATCCAAGAAAGATAAGGAATATTTATAAGATTTCAGAAGGTGGTCAACTAGCCAATTAAGTAGATTGTGGAAAGGAAAAAGAGGCTACAAGAAATCAGAACATACAAAAGGATGTTGAGGATACTATAGGTATAGTCCAAGAAGGATAGTGAAGTGGTAATGAATCCTCATTGTTTTGACTCTAATATTTTGTTTGAATGTATGAATACATGTACAAATATTTTTGAAGATGAGGCCCAATTTGAGGCTTCAAAGTTTGAAAAGAAGAAGGAAGATTAGTTGCTAGTGAATCATAAAGAGTTGATTATAGATGTGGAATATGATGAACAAAGGAAAAAAGTATCCCATAGTCAAGAAGATGGACAAGTTCATGTGAAAAGAGAAAAAAAATTTAAATTAGCAAGGGATGAGCAATGTAAATATTCCATTTATTTGAATAATGTATTGCAACTAATGTTGTTAAGAATGTAAATGAAGGTGATAAGGAAGAAGATAAAGAGAAAAAAATTTCATTGAAAGACAATAAGATGATAAGATTCTCATGTGGAGAATCTCAAATTGATTTTTAGAAGAACAAGAAGAAGATAATTACAATAATTCCATGAAAAAAAAGATATATGCTTGGTATGAGGAGATGGCGAGTTGTATGAGAGAAAATCTAAAATAAAAGCATAATTTTGTAGAATTTCAAGCGAAAAGAGGTGATAGTATTCAATAAAATAAGCAAGAGGAGTTGTAGAATGTAGAGGTGGTTATGCAAGAAATTTAACATAAAGCAATGGTGATTGTGGATCATCGATATGTGGATGAAGAAGAAAATAAAAAGAAAATTGAAGAATGGGCTAGCTTCGAGGAAGTTAATAATGGACATTTCAGAATCCATTATGATAATGGGAAGCATGAATATCATGATATAAATGGAAAAGAGTTCAATATCCCTTAAGGACATAAAGAGGAAATGATTTATTACTTTAATGAGTTCATTTTATGTGTAGGTATAAAGAAGGCAACAAAGAAGAGACACAAGTGTCGATCAAAATTTCATGTCCACATGTGTGAGAAATTAATTGAAGAAGATTTATAATAAAATATTTATTTGAAGCATTGGGATAGTATAAAATATCTCATGAGAAAGAGATCATGAACATTTTCAAGCCTAGGAGTCTGATATAGTTGCATCAACTACATTTGTGTTTGTACATATTAGTCTTCAGAGTCACGTTGTAACTATGAGAAGCTTGTCTAAGCCTCATTTTATTATTTAATGGGTTATTTATAGGTGTATAAGGTCTTATTTAGTCATGTTAGAAGAGTATTGGTCTTCATTCCTAGTTAAATTTGTCATATAAGATCTATTTTGGATTTCCCTCCAAAATGAGCTATTCAAATATTTGAATTTGTTATTGAAAGCTTGTAAGGTTTTTAGATGCCATAAAGTGGAATATCCAATTCTAAAAGTTTGTTATAATATATCCATTTGTAATTAATGTCTTATTACCCTCCAATTCAATGTACACATTATAATAAATGCACCCAACAAAGATGGATGATAAGATAATCACGATTGAGATAAGACCTAGAGAAGTGGAGAGGATATTATAAACAAAATATGGACATCAGGTAAGTGTGAATAACTAAACATAGGAGAAAAAATAGTATAAATAAACCTCAAGGAGGAATGAGGAAATAATAATAAGAAGGATATGAGAGAAATAAATTAAGGCAAAGAAGCTCAAGAATACAAGGGTCTATAGGAAATAGAAGATAAATTGAAGAATTATTTTCATCATTTGCGTATGATTAATAAAGTAAGATATTATAATTATATCTATGGCTCTATGGATTCCTTATTATATGCAAGTGTGGTTATTCATTGATTTGAATCACTATTAGGCCTGTTAAGGTATGAAACAGGGGTATGTAGGAAAAGTGCTTTATTTTCACTAGTAGACTATGTTTGATATTGAAATTGATTGATAAAATATGAAGGACATGTTGAGGAATAAATAAAACCCTTAAATGTATATGTAAAATTTACAAAATTTAAGTTGACATGGATTTATACTCATGCCTATACATTGTACTATAAAGTGTCACAATCAAGGAATAAATTTGTTGTTTAGCTTATTTTAAGAATTGTTTAAGATTAGAAAATACTTAAAAGGATTATAATAATTTGTGAATATATATTTAAATACAAAACAACCCCTTGAGATATATTTATATCCAATATTGCCTCATTTTTCCCTCTCAGGGCTATAAATACAGTCTGCCTATAACAATCAAGAATAAATGATCATTTTATTGTCATTTTGAGTTAGTTGAGGGGTAATAATCACTAGGAAAGAAATATATATGAATGTTTAAGTATTTAAATAGTTTAATATGTCATGAAAAGTGTTTCTACTTATAAATTCCTCTTTTGTTAGCTCTTAGGTCTATGTAAAATAGGGAAACCCTAGTTTAGTGTTTTTGAGAAAACAATATTCATATCTTGATTTTTAACAAGACAAACTTCCTCAAAACTTGTATAATGATGAAATAACATTATTTTAAGGTGTTTAAAAATGTTTCATGAAATAAGGATGGGCATTTATAGATTAAAAAAATATCAATCACTAGGCCCGCATGTTATAGTCAAACCATGTTTAGGAGTTCTAAAAAGAAAATAATTTATAGAAGATTAATGTCAATTTGATGAAACTTGTAGGGGAAACATAGATAATAATTTGGAAGATTATTTATTTGGTTTAAATTTTATAAAGTTTTTTGAGATGGATATACATTAGTATCAATGACTATAGGATTATAAGTTATCCTTTATAGCCTTGTTATATGTAGGTTGGTAAAGAAACAAGTATGGGGAATGGTAAAAGAATGTAAAATGAGTTATTTAACACCATATTGAATATAATCACCATATTTAATGCCTAAGTAATCTATGTCTTAATAATCTATAACATCTTTCAAGATTAAGAGACTTATTTGATAAGCCTAAAGACTATGTTGTGGTCATTTCTTGAAGAAACCAATATATTTAAAAAGGGATAAAACAAGTTTATTGGATGTTTAACATTGATAAGGGTGTGTGTGTATATATATATATATATATATATATATATATATATATATATATATATATATATATATATATATGTGTGTGTTTTATAAAATGATTTCTATATATTTAATTAGTTGAATATAAATAAGAGGGGATAAACCTAATACAAGATCTAGAGATTATATTTAGGACTGTGATCAGTGTATAATGACTGTATTTTCGTTGTAAATAACTATCATTGTAAATAAGAAAGGGATGTTTATGAGTTTTGAAAGCATCCTAAATAAACATAGAAACCTTAAAATCCATAAATATTAATAATTATTATTTCATGAACATTAATAAGGTAATCAAGCTTCTTGATATGGTCTTATTGAAAAGGAAGATAATACTCATTGGAGTGTCAAAGACATAGGTGTTACAAGATATAGGTGAAAACCCTTATTATACTAGATTTGGTCATTGTGATAGATTTAAGAGCTTGTGAATTATTATCTATTTAGAAATCAAGATAGTGAGAGTCCTTTTGAGTTATCATCATTTTATATTTCACAAAACAACTAAAATAGATTGGTTCTCATCATCTTGAATAGAGATAGTATAAAAGGTTTGGACCTTGCATCATATTTTATCCAATAAATAACTAAAATTTAGTGACCAAGGATGAGATAATAAGGTTGTTATCTAATTTTTCAAAGGATGTTTTAAAGGAGACTCATTCTATGAGAAAGCATCTGAATCAAGTGGATGATGAGAAAGAGTATATCAACCCTATGGGTTATCCTAATAAAAACCAACCAAATTATGAAGAGGAAGACAAATAAGGATGGAAATGACCAAATTTTGAGCCTTGTTTGATAATATTTCTGAAGAAATTGATCCATATAGAATTTTTATAAACCTATTGCAAGTTTGGCATAAAAAACTACCAAGTGGGTTTGTAAAACTCACAAGGAAATCCATTAAGGATAGAGGACTTGTAATTAAAAATGTAGAGGAGCTATGCTCTAATCTCATTGACCATGAGTAGAGAATCAAAATGTATTTGATCAGATGATTTGCTTTGGCATGAAACAATATCCAAAACATTATTGAAAATAATAATCTCTTTCTTTATAATCCTCTTGCACCTAAAACACTACATTATATTTGTCCACAAAGGAATTCATCATATCAAGAGGAACTATTAGACATATGTGAGAGACTTAAATGAATTTGATCTACTCATTGTATTTAGTAGCCCATAAGGATTTAATAAATCCATTCAAGGCTTTGTCTCTGACCCTATGGTAGTGAAATTGGGAGTAGATTTGTGCTCCTTTAGATTTAGGGCACAATAAAAGTGTGGTAGTTTTTTATAAGAGATTTCATATATTATTACTAACATGGAGATAATAAAATATACAAATAAAATAATTGGATAAATAATTATCAACTCTCTTATGAATTCTTGCCACTTTTTTCCATATTGTCTAAGAAAGGTGGTAGTGAGCACAAAAACATTTTTCCATCAATCAATTAAAATGGTAGCATAGGGAATACATGGAACTAAGTTCTAATTTTTTTCAATCGTTTATATGGTATATTCATGGGCCATTAAGGATGTCTTCATGAAAACAAATTATACGAGGGAAGTTCTCTAGCCTATCCCCCCCATACTAGTTGAAAAGTGGTAGGGTTTTGATATGATTAATTTATGGGTCGACTATGATAGATATTCCATTATTGACATGAAGAATGAACATATGCTCATCTACAAACATTACACAGTCAATCTATTTGATAACCCAATGTGGGCTTGCATGGAAAGTAAACCACATAAATCAAGGAACAATGCTCTAAAACCATAACTAAAATTTAAGGTTTGTTAAAACCCCAAAAAATTAAAACAAAACTGAGCTTCATACTATTTGACACACCAACACATGAATAAAGTTTATTATTTATCCTTTGGGGAATCAACCACATTAATTCAAACCAAATGAATGTGATGGATCCTTCTGACTGTGGTTGATAAGAGTCCTTATTTTTATTTTTATCTCTTTTCGGATGCATTGATTGTCCAACAATTTTCAACTCCATTGACCTATATCTATCATTTGTAGATATTAATAATATATCTTTTTTATATAAATATATTATTTCCTTATTAAAAATAATTCATAGGTTCTATTTTTCAAAAATAATTTGTATCTTCTAAATAATATTATAACTAAATATATAAATAAGAAATATAAACAATTCACAAGTGCAAATGTTAAAAAAATTAAAAATAAAATCAAGTATCTCTATTTTGAAGACAAATTAGAAAATAGTATCATACATAGGATGTTGGTTATATTAGCTCAATATTGCAGTTAACATATACATAATTCTCTATGAACAACTCATAAAAAATATATATACAAGGGGATTTGAATATAAACTCTACATAGCCATCTTAATTTAATGTTAATACCTTATAAACACTTTAATGTTAGATGAACTATTTTTAATGGAGCTCTATTAGGATTTAGGATTAGGACAGATTTACATATCACATCCCATTAAATTTTTATTGCATATTTATATATTTGTATTTGTACTATTTAATGCACTTTTTTTATTGACACTATTATTTTTAAATAATCCTTTCAATATTTTAATTAACTATCAAACCTAAAAATATAATTACATCTTTATCTTACATTTCATTGTAGAGGGAATGTGGCTATAGAAAGCATTCAAATTGATCCTGAAGGTGTATAAAAGATTCATGAGGTGATAAATGCACCCTTTATATAATAATAGGTAATGATGCCATTGAACATATTTTAATATAATATGAAAAATATTTTTTTGATAGATTATTGTTTTTTATTTCACCCTTCTGAAACCATGCTTATGCATTTAGTCTATCATAGATAGGAAAATAATGGTTTATATGTTATGTACTTAGGTAAAACATATGAAAAAGGATTTTATCTCTTTAGTCTTATAATTATTATCAACTTACTTTCTAAATTTCAGATTCTTAGGGTTAGTGCAAGATCAAGTCTTGAGTAAAGTCAGGTTATTGTGGGTTTGATTAAAAGGTCCAAAAACCTTAGAGAATTTATTTTTTTCCTATTTTAATTAATAATGAAAATAGAGAGACACCTTTGTATAATAAATTTTACACCTTATATTTTCTCTATGTTTATGATCCAACCCTTGATGATGCACATAAATCTAGAAATCAATCCCCTTTCCTTGAAAACCTAGATTTTCTTGTGAGAACTAGAATCCTAGAAAAATAGGGGAAGTGTATTGGGCTAAGTTGACCCCAATCATCCCATCTAATGATGGACCACTGCCTAGTATCCAATACTCTAAGGAGATATATTAAGCCATACATAGTTTTTACACCTATTATGATTAGGAAAGTGTGATCCTTAGCTATGTGTATGTAGCTAATGATTGGATTTGGTATTTGAGAATGTTTGTTTTGAATAAAATTTTTATTACTTTATATTTTTCTTATAGCTAATTCTAGTTATAGGTATGAAAATTGGTAAGAATAGGAGAGATTTAATCAGTGTGAAATAAGGGAGAGGACCCAATTGTTGAGTAGGGTCCAATAGTTGAGAGAGTATTTGAGGATATGGGACGCAACACCAGAACACATTTTATATTAAAATTAGATGCATTTTTAATTAATTACAAACTCATTTGTACCCAATACTTAAACATTGGTATTATAAACATATTCATTGAAAATATATAACCTATACACATGATATTGAACTATTATTAGTACACAATATTTTAATTAAAGATACCTCAATTTAATATTTGCATGGATAAATGAAAATATTTAATCCAAAAATATACATTTTATATTGCTTGTTAAAAATAATACGTCCTTTCACTTACCATCATTAGTCATAATCATATCAAGTAAATAACATGTGCAATATTCTAAATCAACTTGTCATTTTTCACAAAATTTTATGCCTAAGTATACATCCACTTTGTCTTCTTATGAAAGATGAAGATATAATAGAAACATTATTGTTAATATAAAATAGATATGGGCATTAAACATTTTTAAATAAAGCACTATTTTTGGCCTTCCATATTTGGAATGGAATCACAACTTTGAAAAAATCCATAAAAAATTAATAGTAGTAAACTAGTTGGCTAAATCCACAAGCACGGTAAGGAGCCAAGATAAATTCTAAAGTTGATAAGGTTGAAAGAGTCTATGATTCCATTTCCAAGTAAAATGAGATCTAACAAAAAACCAAAATACATGTTTGAAGGACTCTTGGTGCTTGCAAGTGGGACACTTGGTTTGATCAATTCAATGATAGGAGAGCCTCTCCTCAAGCGAAAGACCTTGGTACACCAAACATCAGAGGAAGTGAGATAACATGGTCTCAAAATGAGCCATCCAAATTTGGTCAAGTTTGGAAAGCCACATCCTAGGAGAGGAATTAATATTTCATTGCCTATTGAGCTTATTGAGAGAAGGAGAGAAGGGGGACATAAATTTATAGAGGAGTCAAAGGGAATAATTTTTAAAATAGGTGTGACAAGCTCACCTCTAATCCTTCCACCATGAGTAGGATAATTACAATATGAGCTTATGCAACATTACATCTAGCATAACTCCTAAATGCAAAGAAAAAAGGTAGTTTTATGTTATTTAAATGAGATTTTGATTTCAAATTCGACCAAGGAGTCCAGTCCATAGTAGAGGCCAAGTCTTCAATTGTATGAATTCCTTCCTAAAGAGCCTTAGTGATTTAACCCTAGGTAGCTCAACCAGTTGAATGTTAATATTGGTCATGATGCCAAACCACCATATATTATGATCATTGAAAGATAAACTAGTGTGAAGACCATCACCAATCTATTTAAAATGTGGACTGGCATCCTCAAAATCCTTCAATATGCTTTTGGAGACAAATATTTAAGCTTCAATTTTAAGTGGGTTTTTTAGAGGGGGATATATAGAATATATAATGTCTTGGTAGTATTTTTAAGGATTCATTGCCTTTAATGGATCTAAAAACCCATTTAGCACACAAGGTTATGATCTTCCTATAGATATAAATAATTATTTTTTCTCATTTATCATGAGGGAGTAAACAAATGTCTAAAGCAAATCTATGGAATCACCATGTTCATTTGGAATTAGACAAGAGGAAATCCCTTATAATTTTGGCTAACTTATCATAGGAAGCCTTATAAATATCTAAAAAATGAGATTAATAAACATGGATAGCCACAAATATTTTAGTGTAAATTTGTAATTTCCCTACTAAAGAAAGAGGTTTGCTAACCCAGTGTTAAACCTTCATTTCAACATGATTGATGACATATTGACAAAGCTCTAGAGGAGAACTATCAATGGCAAAGGGAATGACTATAAATTTGAATTGTTCTCCTCTACTGATCCATTTCCACTTGAAATGGAGAGGCCACTCATGCATAGGCATCATGTTATGTCTAAAACATTGAATTTTACTCCATTTTAAACTAGACCCATAGGCTAGACAAAAATTATCAAGAAACTGCATGGCTTCTAAAATCATTTTTTCCTACTCTTCGAGGGTGAGAAAAGTACCATAAGTAAATTGAACATTAATGAGTTGAGAATACCATTCAGGTAAAAAAATACCCTGGCTAATATTTCTTTTAGCTCTAGAGGCAAGAAGATATCCTAAATCTTATAGGGAAAGAACATACATAGCTTGATCAAGATGGAAACATTAACAAATGGATCAATAGAAGGAATAAATTAATAGTTTTGAGACCATTAATAGTGAGGTAGGCAGAGGCATCTTCCAAAATAGTTTTGACTCTATAGATAAATAACTAACCAAAACCAAGAGCCTTTAGCTTAGCTAAGATAAAATTCCATTCAATTCTGTTATAAGATTTTCAAAATCCTATTTGAGAAAAATGACATTCTGATATAAATCTATAACACATTCCATACATTCTTAGATAAAAATAAGTTTATCAATAATATATATAAATTTTATAAATCATGTTTGCTCTGGTATAATAATTACACCAATAATAACAGACAACTGGCAAGAGCTTTAACAAGGATATTATATTAAACATTTAACAATGTGATAGGCTGTCAACTGGTAATTAACTCCTTGTCATCAAATTTAGGTATGAAATTAAAATTACCTTGATTTATTATGGCATCCAAATATTGTTTTTTTAGCACTTATTTGTAAGCTTAAATCAAATCAAGCCCAATGAGTTCTCATGTGGCTTTGTAAAATTAACATAGAAAGTCATCAAAACTAAGAGCTTTATCATTACTCATGTAGTGAATATCCTATTTGAGTTCATGGATATTCATAGGTGCCTCAAAAATTTGTTAGTATATGGGCTTTAGCTTTTGGTGAACCACATCAAGGCATTCTTATAGAGATTGCATTATTTTTGTTGTTTCTTTCTCAGCTTGAAACACTAATTTATAGTGGTCTATAAAATTAGAGGAGATGTCAATAATTAAAATGAGCCTTGATTAATCTAACTTGATATCCTTGATCTAGTCTTAGACATGTTTAGCCTTGAGGGATTTTAAAAATTACTTTGAAGCCTTGTCTCCAATTTTGAGCCAATGTAAATGAGCATGAAGTTGTGCCCCTTTGGCATCATGGCCATAAACCACCTTGATTTGGTTTTTGATTGAGGTGGACAAATATTGTGAGTAGTGATCAAAGGGATTATGTTTGAGGAGGGAGGAATATCACAAAAATTCCTTAAGCATAAATTCATCACCCTACAGTTTGACAAGAGTTATTTATTTCTCATAATGGAAAAAAAATTGGTGATACACATAATAACCTCATTCTACCACCTAATCCATTTGGTAGCATAAGGTAGATAGTGTGCCATGTTCCACACCTAGGAAATAAGATGGATTGTGCCCACATGGCTATAAAAATATTGTTGAGAATGAAATGATTAAATGACACTTTCAATTGAGCTATTATCCAGTCCACATGGTAAGAGATTGGGCCATGTTTTGGGATAACATATTTATAATGAACATTGAGAGGTTGTTAATTAATGTTGGATAAAGAGAAAACATTTTATTCTAACATGTAACTATTGAGCCTTTTGAGAATGCAATCAGTGCTAGTACGATAGTTGGATAATATAAATTGAGACATAATACTTAATGTGTGACATTAGAGGAGAAGGTTGAAAATACTCTATTAATGCCTAAAAATCTCACCTCAAGTTTAATATCCTCCTATGGGAATCTTTACAGATGTGGGACTAAATGCGATCTATAAAGAAACCTCTAGGATTTTAGAAGATAGTTCTTTTAATTTGGGGATGAAAGGCATAGAGAGAAATGAAAAAAAATAATACTAAAATAAAACTAAGGCATTTCACTGAGAGATTTAAATAATTAAACTATATTTTCATAAAATATCATGAATCCTTAAACATTATAGACCATAAAGGAGCATAGAACATGAATTAATATCTATAATGCAAGAAGAGTTTCACACTATATAAGAAGAAGAAAATAAATTATGAACATAGACAATTTTCCACTCAAAATAACATAGAACACCACATCCTCTTCATTATAGGTGGAGAAAAAAATATAGAAGGCCACAAAAGGACATACAAAGCATCCAATCACACTCGTGAGGTGAACTTATTAAGGTTACATAATAGAAAATTCTAATTGTTACTATTCCTAGTCTATTACAATATGACTATATAAAAATAGCTAATAAAAGATAAATATAATAGATCTAAGATGATCTCCCCTTTCTATTAAATGAATGAGCCTAGAATATATAGGTGAGATAATCTTTTACGGAGATGACACATGGAGATTCTAGCCCTCATTCTCATGATGATGTTGTTACAACCAAAAGAGGGTCTCGATCTCATGAGTGTATTTATCATTTGGATCTTAGATATGGTGGGGCTTCACTATTCTATTATGGATATTATGCTTAGGGGAAGCAAAGTAGCACCATGTATTCACTTCTAAAGCTATCCTTATTATGGTGCATTCAATGGCCTTGGTTTCCCCCCATAAAATCAATATATTACACTTTAATCTAGGCTTAAAGTGTTTCAAAAGATTTTCCTAGAAAAATAGACCCTCACTCTCGTCCAATTTCAGTACTCAAGTTTTGATAGGAAAACCTTCACCTTTGAAGAGCGTTGTGATACCATGTGGAAGGGATCATCCCTTCTCCATTGTAACACCATGGTGGGTCCCCTTTTATATACTTTAACTAATGATGTGAGTTTAAATCTTGATAGATCCAAACCACTCCTAGATAAGTGTGGGGGAACCATATGTTGAACAAATGTTCTTCTGGGGAAAGCTAGGCATCCCTTCACAAAATTGAGTGTGAGGGTGCCACGTGTTGAGGACATCTCTATCCTTTTAAAAAATTCTCCATGAGCCCATCTATTTTCCTATTGGCCAATGGCACTACTTGGAGGTATGACCCAAAAGTAAAATTATTTAAATAGCATAGGACCATTGTGTGTCAAGCTATCACTCTATTAGAGTGAAATGAGAGCTTCATCAAGCTAGATAAGAATCAGGCTACCATGTGGAAGAAGTAGATGAAGGCTGGTACCTAAGAAAAATTATGAAAAGGGGCCCCAAGAAAATAACAAGTTGAAAAGGGGAACTATCATAGAGTGCTAAGAAATCACCAATTATCAGTTGATCTTGATTCTAAAGACAAACTGCTTCAAAATAATAAATGTGGATTTTGATCCATAGTTTATAGTGACTCATAGGGGTGTCTACCTACAAACAAGAGAACCCAAAACTCTAGTACTCTGATCATTTGAATCAAAATTGAAAAAATGAGAGGAAGGTGCAAAAACATATAATTTTTAAAGGGCCACTTATAAGGGTTCCCATTCTTCCTCCTTAGGGTATGCCTTCTTAATGAGAGCCTTAAAGGTTCTATCAAGATATATCATCTCCTTAAAGGAGATGTTTCTCATCCCTTGAATAACCACCAATGTTTGGAACTCTAGCTAGGTAAGTGGTTATAAAATATTCTCCACCTTAGAGACATCAGGGCACTAAATGACAACCATGAATACAATTTGATCATTTTACTTCTACTCTAGAAGCACCTTGATTTGTTTTGGTGGAAGGATTCTATTATCTAACAAGAAAGGGGAAGGGAGTCCTGACTGGACTAACCACTTTTTGTGTCCCTACCTATCTCATATCACCTATTATAAGGCATTAAGGAACACCTTACATTTATTTGATGCCTTGTTATAACTAATAAACTCATTGACCTTGGCTACTACCTACCTTTGATCATCCATTCCTTCTACTTATAATTTTTTTTGAAGCATTGTAGAGCTTCTGGAATACACTTTGTAAATCAAATACCTTGGGGGATATGAAGGTGATCACCAGGTCAACATATTTTCTCACTTGAGAGCTCGGTCTTTGTGATTCTGTGATGAAAGTGAACACTAGCTTCAAATTAGTAACCATGCCCTTGATCCTCTCTTAGTAGGACTTGTATAACTATTAGATCATGGGAAGGATTTTGATGGCCTATGGGTGAGTGGCAAGGTCATTATTTAGCTTCTCAATCTCCTGATCCTTTGTCAAGGATTCCTATTATGTCTTTTGTTGTAGCTGTTGAAAAGAGCAATCAAAATCAGAAAGCTTCTAGTTGATCTAAGCCATCTCAGTCTACTTTTTTTGAAGATTTGTTTCAGTGGGTATCCATAGGTTGGATTCTATTTGGAAGCTTTCATTTGAGATTTAACTCTGGAGGTCAATATTTACCTTGTTGAGCTCTATGTCTTTGACCTTAGACTTAGCACTAAGGCAATCGATCGTAGCCTTCACCATTGCAAGCTCCAACTTGGTCTTCTCTAGATATTGAGATGCCTTGAGATAGTCCATGGTCACAAACTTTTGCATCTTTCCATAAGCTTGACCCTGTTAGTGGGTCTAGCATGACTAAGGTTGAAGTTGATAGCTTTTATGGTGCAATCCCTCGATTGCTTCTATCCTTGGGGATTGACTACTTGGGGGATCATATGATAAATCATGAGGGATTATTATGAGAGGTCATAAAATGACCACATGTGAGTCTCACTAGAGGCCATAGCCTACTTCCCCCTATTTATTTCCATTCAAGCCTCTCTAGCCACCCTTGTTACATCTACCTGCTAATGGTACTAATATAGAAATTGAATGATTTCAACTATGAAGGGGATTACCTAAGCCAGTGTGAATGGAATAGTGTGTTAGGAATAAAACACTTAAATATATATCTAATATTACCATAAACTAGATATAAATCTATGTAATAAAATTCATCTAGAAACTTTCCTTAATTCACCATTAATATGAAAGCATAAATGAGAGCAAGATAATAATAACATAGATAACACAGATCTAACATGGTTCACCCAATGTGGTCTACATCCACCAATGAAAGGTCTCAAATAAATTAGTAATCTAAAACAAGATTACAATGAACTCTCATGGAGATAAAAAAATATCCTATAGAAAGTGTTAAACAAAAAGCTGCACTTTCACCTACACCTGCACAATGTTGTATCTCACAACTTGATAAACCACACCATATTATGAATACCTATACTTTACAAAACACCTACACTTTGACTCTAATCCTCAAAGCCACACCCTATAAAATAAACCATCAACCTCTAAAGGCCACACCGCACCCTATATATATAATAAAATGAAGAAAATCCATAAAAGGAGGAGAAAATGTGCAATGCTTATCTAAGATAAGCATTATCCAACATATGATAACCCTCCTCAACCTCATCAATCTTATCCAAAATCTATCTCAAAAATAAATTCACCATATTCATCTCTCCACTTTCTAGGGGCACATTTTCCCAAAAACATGTGATCTCAACCAACTCTCCTCAACAAGGAAGGAGTTCCTTTTTCTAAAAAAACAACTAGCTTCCCCAAAATAGGGAAGTCAACATGGGAAAAGGCATCTAAAAACTAACTCCATGAAATATTCAATACATAGAAATTAGGAATACAAGGAATTTTCCACTCACATGTGGATAACATGAGAATTACACCCCCCACATCTATGGAGCTCTTTAGGCCTCCAAAATTTATTCCTATGGTCATGTGATAGCCCCAAAGGGGTCCAAACTCAACAATATCCCACTTGGAGACCATTTATCCTAACATAATCTATCACTACTCCATGACCAATAAGGCTAACCAAATTTGAACATAGTCTCAACTTATCCATTATGACCACCTTGATCATCATATCTGTAGGATTTTGGCTAGTATTAATCTTCTCCAACTTCACCAAGTTCTCCTCCAAAGCTATCCTGATGAAGTGATAATGTAAATGAATGTGTTTCATCCTCGAGTGGAAAGTAGAGTTCTTTGCCAAATGAATAGCACTTTGACTATCACTATGTAGTCTCCCAACTTCCTGCTCATGACCTAACTCTTGAAACAACTTCTATAGCCAAATCATCTCCTTGCTAGCCTCTATGATAAAAAAATACTCTACCTTTATGGTTGGCAAAACCACAACCTTCTATATCCTAAAAATCCAAATAATCATTGTATCTCTAATAGTAAATATATATCCTATCATACTTCTCCTACTATCAATACCCCCTACCATATCTGAGTCCACATAACCATGAAAAGTGGTATCTGATCCACCATAACATAATGGAAAGTCCATGGTTCTTCTCAAATACCAAATAATCCATTTCACTACCTACTAATTCTCATAACTTGGATCACTCATATACCTGCTCACAACTCCCACTACTTGGAAAATATCTAGCCTAGTGCAAACCATGGCATACATCAAGCTACTAACTACCGATGAGTAAGGTACTTTGGACATCCTAAGATTTTCAACTTCTATCTTGGGACACTGCTCCTTTGATAATATAAGGTGGTCTCCCAAAGGAGTACCAATATATTTTTCATCCAACATGGTAAAGCTTTCCAAGACTTTCTTCACATACTTTGATTGGGATAAAACCAGCTTCCTCTCCTTCTTATCACGAGTAATCCTCATACCAAGGATTTACTTTGTGGCACCCAAATTCTTCATGAAAAAGGAGTCAGTAAGTTTTTTATTTATCATATTAATATGTTGTATGTTCTTTCCTACAACTAACATGTCATCAACATACAAGCATAAAATAATAAAGGAAACATCATCAAAATGTTTGATGTACATGCAATGGTCAGAATGACACCTTTGATATTCTTGTTCCAACATAAAATAATCAAATTTATTATACCATTGCTATGGAGCTTGTTGTAGGCCATACAATCTCTTCTTTAGTCTTCACACAAATTTATCCTTTCCTTTGATCTCATAACCCTGTGGTTGATTCATATACAACTCTTCATCCAAATCACCATGAATAAAATTAATTTTCACATCTAACTGTTCTAAGTGCAAATCCTCAACTATAACTAAACCTAGAATAGTCCTAATAGAAGTCATTTTTACAATAGGAGAGAAAATGTCATCCTAACCTTTTACTACTTTCACATCTAACTATTCTAAGTGCAAACCCCTTGACCACCATCCTAACCTTATACTATTTTCTCCCTTCATCCTCTTCTTTGAACCTAAAGATCCACTTGTTTAGGAAATGCACTCTTTCCCTTGGGTAGCCTAACCAAATCCCATGTTTGGTTCTCCATGAGAGATCTATGCTCCTCATCCATGGCTTGTTCCCACTTTAACCTAGAATCTACCTACATTTCTTCCTCATAACACTTTGGTTCTCCATTGTTAGTGAGTAAGAAATAATTCAAAAAAGGAGAAAAATGTTTCGGTTCTCTTCTTACACCAGAAGATCTTCTTGGTCCTTGTGTAGAAGGTTCCTAAATTGAATCCTTGGATACTTTGCCATCCACAATGTCATCTAATACTGTGTACTCTTTCTGTTCTTGATCCTACTCTTGCAATTGATCCTTATGCATGACTTTTTCATTAAAGACTACATCTCTAGATATAAATATTTTCCTATCTTTAATTCTCCATAAATGGAAACCAAGGTCATCCTCACCATAACCAAAAAATGTGCATTTCTCTGATTTAGCCTCTATCTTGGTCCTATCCTCTTTCTTGATGAGAGCAAATGCTTCACATCTAAAGACACTAAGAAAAGAATAATAAACATTCTTACCAGACCAAGCTTGTTCTGGAATGCCTCCATTTAAAGGCATAGAAGGTCCTCTGTTAATCATATATATTATTGTGCTAACTGCTTATACCAAAAACTATAAAGGCAACCCTACATGTAACCTCAAGTTCCTATCACATTCTATTATTGTTCTATTCATCCTTTCAAATACCCTATTCTACTATGGAGTTCTTGGAACCATGCTTTTCCTATAGATTCCATTATTAGAACAATAATCAAAGAAATTATTAATATAATACTAACCTCCATTATATGATCTAAGACATTTCAACTTGAGACCTATTTCATTCTCAACCAAGGATTTCCAGTTCTTAAAAGTGTCAAACACATCAGATTTCTTTTTAATGCAATAAAACTTAACTTTTATAGTTGCATCATCTATAAAAGTAAGATAATAATTATATCCATCATAACAAGATACTAAGCTAGTCCCCTTACATCCAAGTATACCAGATCTAACTTATGATCTTTATTTGTGGGTCCAACCTTTAGGAACTTAACCCACTTCTATTTCCCATACACACAATTCTCACAAAATTCTAGATCTAGATATTTTAATCCAATCAGCTTATCTTTTAAGATCTGCATGCCCTTATGGTTCATATGACTGAGCCTATAGTGCCACATAGTTTTATCCCCATCTAAAACAACTAAATTAATAGAATCAACACTACTAGTCAAATACAAAATACCAAATTTCTTACCTCTCAAAATCATAAGAGCACCTTTGGTAACATCCCTCACTACCCAATTGCCCCACTGAAACCAAATTTTGTCTCAATATAGGCATGTGTCTAACATCTTTAAGGATCTATGTGTTCCTATTCTACATTTTAACCTAAACATAACCTTTCCATACTATTTCACATGGTTCATCATCACCAAGATATACATGTCCTAGATTCTCTTGAACATAATCAATAAAATAATGCTTATCTGGGGTGGCATGAAAAGGAACCCCTAAATCTAATACCCAAGACTCAAAAAAAATATCCATAGAAAGAATTAAGGTATTTTGACATGATTTAACTAATGTCATATTTACCTCATTCATTTCCTCCTTGTTGGCATTCTTATCCTAAAGTGACCAATAATCCTTCTTTGAGTGTCCACTCTTCCCACAATGCTAGCATATCATCTTGGATCTAGATCTAGACTTAGATCTACCTTTTGAATTTCCAAGGTTGTCTTTGCTCTTGTCCTTTTGCTTCCCTCTAGTATCAATAGATAAAGCATTGCCTAAATATGATCCACGATTGCTTTTCCTTCATATCTCCTCACTGAGGATCACACCTACAACATCCTCAAAATTCAAGCTTCCCTCGGTAGGGATTGCATTAATCACAACCATAACCAAACTACCCCAACTGTTAGGCAAAGAACATAATATTAATAAAGCTCTAAATTCATCATCAAAAATGATTACAACTAAAGTTAGCATACTTGCAATCATATTAAAATCATTGATATGATTAGCTATTGAACCATTCTTAGACATTTTCATGTTAAATAATCTTTTCATAAGAAAATTTTTATTAGAAGATGAAGGTTTCTCATACAACTTTACAAGTTTATCCATGAGATATTTTTTGGTTCTCTCATCATAAATATTAAATGCAATAGAGGATGCAAGGCATAACTGAATGGCTCCCAATCCCTTCTTATCAAGTAATAACCAATCTGCATTACTCATACTTATAGGTTGTTCTACTTCCCCCTCCCCCCAAGGGGAGATGTAACTCCTTTTGATATAGGTTATCCTCCATCTACATTTTCTATGAACCAAAATACTTACCATCAAACTTTTGCACTCTAAATTTGATCTCTTCTCTCATAGCTCCCGTTCAAGCTAATAGCCTTTCTATGATTTACCACTATAGCAAAATACATAAACCAATAGCTCTAGTACCAGTTGTTAGAAATAAAACACTTAAATCTAAATCTATTATTACCATAAACCAGATATAAATCTATGTAATAAAATGTAGCATGAAAACATTCCTTAATTTTCCATTAATATGAAAACATAACTGAGAGCAAGATAATAATAACATAGATAACAGAGATCTAACATGGTTCACCTAATGTGGGATACATCCACCAATGAAAGTCCTCAAATAAATCAATAATCTAAAACAAGATTACAATGAACTCTCATAGAGATAGAAAAATATCTTGTAGAAAGTGATGCATAGAAAGCTACACTTTCATCTGCACCTACACAATGTTGTATCTCACAAGTTGCTAAACCACACCTTGTAATAAACACTTGCATTTTGAAAAATGCCTACACTTTGACTCTAATCCTCAAAGACACACCTTGAAAAATAAACCATCAACTTCTAAAGGCCACACCACACCATGTGTATATAATAAAATGAATAAAATCCATAAAAAGAGGAGAAAACGTGTAATGCTTATCCAAGATAAGCATTATCCAACATGTGACAACCCTCCTCCACCTCATCAAGCCTATCCAAAAGCTCTCCCAAGGAGGAATTCACCATATTATTCTCTCCACCTTCTAAGGGCACATTTTTCCTAAAACATGTGATCTCAACCAACTCTACTCAACAAGGAAGAATTTACTTTTTCCAAAAAACAACTAGCTTCCTCAAAATAGGAAGTCAACATGGAAAAAGATATCTAACAACTAACTCCATGAAATATGGAATACATAGAAATTAGGAATACAATGAATATTCCACTCACATGTGGAGAACATGAAAATTACACCCCCCACATCCTTGGATCTCTTTAGGCCCCCAAAATTTATTCTTATGGTCATGTGATAGCCCCAAAAGGCTCCGCACTCAACATAGTAACTTGCTGCTATGAAGTAGTGGACCCTACACTTGTGGAGGTGAGCAAATAAATGGCGAGGGTAGAAGGGGAGAAAGGTGAGAGACCATAGGGTGGGGTAAATTGTGATTACATTACAAAGGAGGATGAATTAGATGATGAGGGGTGAGGAAAGGCATGCGGGAGGAGATCAGTATCACGGAAGAAAGTGGGGGGAACTCAATGGTCAACTAGGTAGAACAAGAGGAAAGTAAGGCCAAGATGGTACTTGGCTAGTCAATTGAGAGTATTGAAACCAAGGGTGGGATTGTGGAGGGAGATGGGGAAGTGGAAAAGGAGGTGGTAGTAGAGAAAAGAGGATATGAGAAGAAATTTTCTTCTATGGGGGTGCCATCAGAGGGCTAGAAATGGGTGCCTTGGTATGCTAGAGCTGAGATGACCCAGTCGTGAGGTGATCAAAAAGAGATTGTTGCTATTTTGGGACTATGGGGTAGGGGAACATGGGTGACAGCCATGTCAAATGATTTTGGACCTTCACTTTTGCTTCCTTATATGGAGGCATGTCCCTTATCTCCTCCCATGGAGTATCTTTCTCTTCTTCTCCTTCTTCTCTTATCACAATTTTAGCAGTGGATTTTTCTTCCTCTACACCCTCCTTTGGGTGAAACTCATCCTAGAGCTTCTCAAAGGTTTCATCTCTACTTCATCATCTAAACTAGAGTGTGGCTTTTTGATTTCATACCTATGTTTTATGAAGGCATCTATTTTCTACTCACTCCAATTTGACTTGGTGAGATTCTTCTTCATCCCCTTTGATAATTTAATTGTCAGGTCATATGCTTGGACCTTATCATAGAAAGACTCCCATGCTTTAAGGGAATCTAACAAGATCTAAGCTAGGTCCACATAATTTTGAGGATTGCCCTCCATGGGTTACCTCTTCTACTTTAGATAAGGCTTTGGTTTGGTGCTTAGGAGTGTTAACCATCTTTAAGGAATCTATGTACCCAGTTGGGTCATAGTTCCATCTATCATTTATAAAATCAAGACTGATCTCTACTAGTTTGGCCAAGAATAGGCATCACTTATGTTTTTTTAACAATGTGATGTTGTATTTTATAAAAGAGACATCATATACACCTTTATTTTTCTTCCCCACCTCGTAGGAGAAGTCTACCATGTTAAGGTGGCAAGCCAACTCTAGGGCTAGGGTTTTATTTTTTAGCAAGAAAGGGAGTTAGAAAGTCTCTCCTTGAAACCCATGTACTCACATGAATGAAAAGTGGGCTCCTTAGAACCAATTGATTAGGACCTTACTACTTGCAAGTCAAGCCTACTACCAATCCATCATGCTAGAGGTAATGACCTATCAGTTGAGTTCAATGATAGCTAGAGTCATAAAGAGCTCCAAAAACTCATAGTAGTCCCTGATGATAGATAAGACATGATTCCATACAATGTTTGGGGCCACTATATTGGGGAAGAATTCCATGTCAAAAGTGCTAAGATTCAAGTATGAAGATAATTACTGAGAATGTTGGTATAGAATGAAATGTAAGAGGAAGGATGGGTACCTAAAGGTACTCATTATCAAAAAAATCTCTAGCTCATCCCTCATAGTGGTGGTGATGGCTTCAACATAGTCCATTTTGGGTACCTATATCTTATCCACTAAGTTCATAAGGAAGAGTTCCCCCAACTAAAATTCATCGATGTTATTGTTGACATCCATCCCTAAGATTAATGCCAACATGGAAAAAGTCTTCTTCAAGTGTTGCATGGGTCATGGGTAGAAGAGTTATTTCTATGACCTTTCTCTTGAGGACAATACCAAGGAAGCATAATTTTTCCTAGACTTGAGAGTTATAAAAACTTTGGAGGCTTCCTATGCTATAGATAATATCCTTAGGGTTAATTGGGAGCCAAAATATTTCCTTGATGTTGTTTGCATTGATTTTTACCCTTAAATGGGCATTGCCAGCAATCATGCCAATGTTAGAATCATATCTTTTTACATATAGGGAAATGATTTTGTGGCATGGGTGAACATAGGTCACCATGTATTATTCCAATGTAAACTCCCATATCTTGTATTTGAATGAGTTATATTCCTTTTTGCTAACCTTGTCAAGCATTCAGGTATGGGAGCCCTCCCTTAAACTCTTGGGATTCTTAGACAACTTTGGATAGAATATTTCATCCATGAAGTCAATGACCAATTTTCATTCCTTACAGAGTCCCTTGGGTGCCTTCTTGGTATTTATCACTTTCTCCTTCACTTGAGTAGGGGTTAAATAATAGGCCTTACTCATAACATGCTTGGGAGGGAGGTCTCCCCCATTACTCGACCTACAGGTTCTCTATTTCAAAGGGTACTTCTCACTTCTTGATGAAGATGTAAAATACTCCATTATTGAGTAATTTTCTTCAAAATCACTTTATATTTTTATTGAAAGTCTAAATTAACAATTCTCTACTTCACTACTTGTAATTGTAGTCTCGACTTTTCTTTGTTCTTCTCAATTGGTCAAAGTTCTCAAAAATCACAAAGTGTCAATTATTTGTCTTAAGTGAGGTGGGGATATTTATACACTTATGCCACTAGGCATGTTCATCATGTAAAATTTGAAAATATATGCCCCCATAAATGATAAGGGTGGTACACGCGCTCAATGAGCCACTCACAAGAGATTTGTGGTTATCATTACGGGGAGTCATGTTTAGTGAAATGTATGACATTAATGTCAATAAAGGTGGGTAGATAACCATCTTTTAGAGAATGTTTTTGAAGATTTGGTAGGATTAGGGAGAAGACATGTGGTGACTAGACTAGCCACTTATGCCAATGATACTTATTTTAAAAAGGAAACAACAAAGGAAAGGAAAAAAAAGAAAAGGGGAAACAATATCAAGGAAAGGAAATAAGGCAAAGGAAAAGGGGGAAAAATCTAATTATATACAAAAGGGGAGGTGGGTAAGTTATTTATAATGCTTCAAGTTCATCCCATTGATGGGGATATCCAATGTATTACCTTCTTTGTCTTCAAGTTCAAAAACATTTCCCTACCTATAACTGATGATGCAAAAAGGTCCTCTCTAAAGAGAATCAAACTTTGTATGTTGTCCTAGCTTTGCGGCCTGCTGATCATATTTGAGAACTATATCTCTAATCTTAAATCCTAGGTCTAATGACTTTTTATTGAACCATTGCTTAATCACCTACTATCAAATGATATTCACATCACTTGCTTGCTCCCTTGCTTCCTATAGGTTAAGTAATTCAACAATCCAAACCTCCATTGGTCCATTTTCTTTGATTTTAATAGCCTTCAAAAGCTATAATATAGAGATTTATGATAATACAAGCATAATCACTTCTTTCATGTATACAAGTTCATATGAGGAAGTATTCATAATTTGTTTGGGGGTGATGCGGTCCACCCACAGTGTTGTTTTCACATGTAAGTGCCACTCCCCCTACTTGTCATCACACATCTTTTTGATAAATCTAATCAGATTTTTGTTTGTATACTCTGTCAACCCATTCCATTATGGGTAGTAATTAGATGAAGCCTTTATGAATATACCATTTTGGAGTGTGAATTCAGAAATTTTAGACTTGAGGAAGGCTTTTACATTATTGGAATTTTTTTTTGGGTGGGTTAAACCTTGCCACAAGATATTCTAAGAATTTGAAAATCACATTTTTAGTTGCTTCTCTCAGTGGGATTGCTTCTATCCAATCAGTGAAGTAGTCGGTGGCCATTAATATCTATTTATGACCAGCATTGGAGATGGGATTGATCATTCTGATGAATTCTAAGCCCCACTATATGAAGGGCTCATCGATCATAATCATGTTGAGAGGCATGGTAGAATTTTTCCTCTTTCTCATGAAGAATTGGCACTTCTAACACTTTTTGAATTCTTGATGGTAGTCAGTGAACATGATTGTCTAGTGATACTCCACATTTATGATTTTTGTCATGGTGGTCTTATCTAAGAAGTGTCTTCTTGGGGAAACAAAGTACATGTCTTGTAGGATCTTCTTTGCTTGAGGCTTGTCAACACATTAAAGGAGATCTCCATCAAAGTTCCTCTTAAAATGGACCCCTTGAACTATTGTATAAATAGACCCTTTTATTATATAAAAATAACTTTTGTGCAAGGGGAGACCATTGGGATACCAATTTTTTTGTATGAAATGGATCTGGTCGACCACTTGGGATCCATCAGCTTCAAACTAGTTTAACAAGGCTATTTCTAGTGTGTCTTATTCCTCTATTAGGACATCTGTGCATTGAGATAAATACTCATAGATTCCTCTTCCTCTAATTAGCTTTGTTGGCTTGACCTCTATATCATACTCTAGGATCTTGGTGATCTAGTTATCCCTTTTCTCTATAATTTTTCCCTCTATGATGTACTCATAGACACTAGATTGTGTTACATACACCATTTCCTTACTGCTTGCCATGAGGTGCCTCAAATTATTAAGGCCCTTCACTATGGTGAAGTATCATTTATCCATGAAGTTATATTCAACCTCACATCTACAAAGTTTCCTTGAGTAAAATGTAATTGGGTTTTCATTTCTTTCTTCTTCCTTTTGAGTTAGTACAATGACTAGGTTGTGTTCACTTCCATAAATGTACATAATGAAATCCTTGGAACAGTTGGGGTTAACCAGTAAAGGCATTATGGATATGGTATCTTTAATTTCATATAATTTTGTTCTTATTTTGGGTGTCCATTTGATTTCTTGGTATTTATTTATCATTAGGGTGATTAGCCTAACCAATCCTACAAGGTCTGATATGAAACTGCTGATGAAATTAATCTTTTTAAAGAAAGATTAGACCCCTTTTTATTTATTGGCAAAACCAAGTGCCTGATGGACCTTATCTTTTCTTGATTAATAGTGATCCCTGCCTTGGATACCACATACTTGAGCATTTTACCTTTCAAAACTTTGAAGACACACTTTTAGGGGTTTAGAGATATCTCAAATTCTTGACATCTTTAGAAGACCTTCTCTAGATGGTTTAAGTGATCCTCCTTATTCTTATAAAACATAGTGAAGTCATCTATCTAGATTAGGATGATATTTTTAATTATCCCTTTGGAGGCTACATCCATCACTCACTAGAATGTTACACTAGTATTAAAAAGATTGAAAGGCATCTTTACATATACGAATGTTCCCCACTTCATAGTAAAGGTGGTCTTGTGTTGGTCTTATTTGTTCACCCATAATGGGTTGTACCTAGAGAATCCATCTAGTAAGGAAAACATCTCCATACCTACTAATTTCTAGAGGATCTACTCCATAGAGGGAAGGGGGTAATGGTCCTTTACGGATTCTTTATTCAAGTCCCATAAATCCATGTATAGCCTGATTTCTCCACTATTATTTTACACAGGAACTAGATTAGATACCTGAGTCAAATGTTTGATTGGGTATTTAATATTTGATTCATTTAGTTTACTAATCTCTTGGGCCATGAGGGACTCAATCTTTGGGTTTACCAACCTTTATTTTTGTTGGACTGGCTTGGCCCCTTCTACCAAATCTATGGTGAGCTAAAAAATCCCATGGTCGTATCCCTTCAAGTCATCATAAGTCCATGCAATGACTCCTTAATACTTGTCACAAAAGGAGATTAACCACTTCTTGTCCTTTTGGAGAAATTCTTTTCCAATATTCATATTCCTTACACCTTTAACATCAAGTTTGTGGTAATCACCCATATCCATGACAAACTTGCATTTTATTTGTCATCCCTTACATCATCAGATTCAAAAAGATTTTCTAGGGTGATGAGGCCCTTTGGTAACTTATTGGTCTTCAAATGTATAATTTGATCTCCATAAGCCTCATAAATTTTTAGTTGTATTTTTTCTAGAGGAACATCATAATTGAAGCATTAATTTCAAACACCTACTAATTTTGGTCATTGTCTAGGATAGTGATCCTGATGATTACCTACATCACTTGTTCATTGGTGAACAAGTTCATTACTGGGTCAAATTGGGAGCCTATTTTTGTCATCCTATCAACCTCCACATTATTGATTCTTAGGATGATCTTAATGTTTAAGGATTCAAAATCTTCAATTATATCCCATATGCAATGGTGGTAAAACCTCATGCACATGTTATTTATAGTCACTACCCCTCTCACCTACCTCACTACTAATTAAGAATCACTGAATACCTTTAGCTACTTGATTCTCATTTAATTAGTGAGGCTAAGGCCATGGACTATACCTCATATTAGACCTCATTATTTTCATAGGAAAAATAAAATCAGAAGGCTCAAAGGGTCTATTTTATAGGAGATGTTAATTAGATGTTAGCTCTAGAGCCGGTCTTGCACTTTGCACTATCAAAATGTAGAGTCTATAATTCAGACTCATCATTAATCCTTTCATTCTGATCTCCTTCCTTCTTTAAGACATTTGGAATGGCCTGGTCCTCATCATGGATCACATAGGTTTTGAGGCTTGTGGCATCAAAAATTTTAAATGTATCATTCAAGATGAACTCATTGACAAGGGACTCTTCTTCAAGGCTCCTATTTTTTGTGCCCTTCTCTCCTTCAAGAATTTATACATACTGTGTCCTTGTTCTTGAGAAGGACGTGTCCATTGATTCTAAGTTTATCATCACTTCATCTACTATGTACTCCTAGTGAAGTGGTTTAGACAACACTTTTAACTTTGAACCATACTTGGTTCTCAGGATAAAATGAAACTAGTCCAATGATAAGTATTTGCCAATTTTGGTGATGAAATCCCTTGACAAGAATAACCCAAAAATAGGTGATATGTCTATCACTAAAATTTCTTATGATACAACTATGCTAGGATAGGAGTACAATGTGAGTGGGAGAGCTTGGATTATCCCTAGGGTTTGAGCCTTTTTCTCATCTAACTACATCACCCCTTTATTCAAGGGTTGATACTTCAATTTTAGTGCATTAATTATTTGTTTGGGCATTATTGTTGTGCTTATGCCCAAATCAATCATGGAATTATGCAACTTATTCTATATAATCAATGTCAAATAAAATGGGGTAGGTTTCATTTTGCTTACCCATTTCTTGGTATTGACAAATACGAAGGGTATATAGGGTTGTACATTTGTGATAGCTTCTTTCCCCTTTATTTTCATAGGATTTACAATTGGCTTCCCCTGTGTGGGCCTTTCTCATTCCTCTAAATCTTCTTTCAAAAAATACTTATGTTCAAGGATGGATAGTGTAGAGAGGATTATAAATCAAGTTAGTCAAGCATTAGTCCATAAATAATGAAACATGCATAAAGAACTAACTAACCAAGCTTATCTATTCCTATGGGAGTTTCAAAGGGTACCAAAAAAAATGAAAGAAAGAAACACCATATTACCTTCCCAAATGGATTCACCATGCCCATGTGGCTCAAAAACATGTTATCCCTTGATCAAACATCCTTGTCTTTATCAACAATGGTGGTAAACTCCTCCAATGCCTCAAGAACACTCTAAAATCTAGGCTCTTGATGTGGAATCACTAAACTAGCATGTCAATGAAGCTTTGTATAAAAAATTTAGCATTATAACTTTGTAATCTTCAAGCTTTGAAGATATTTGAGCATAATAACCTTGTACCAAAATAGCTTAGAAATTATGTCCATGGCCTCTCTTTTATAGATTTTTTAGATTGGTCAGGATCAACCTCAACTGTCCATCTTGAGATGAAGATGTGTGGTTGAGGATAATCCTAATATTTGGAATTAAATACATAATTATCTTCATCATGGCCTTAGAATAAGGGGAATTGAAAAGGCATGGGAGGCATTAACTAGGCAAGGGTGAACCATAATCTTGATATTTTATGCACTTATGGTTTGATGGAAGCCACCCCATAGATGATGTCACTAGGTGATGTAGATAATAAGAATCAATTTTCAAAAAGAAATATTCAACAAATCTCATGTAAAATGTACTTAATCCCTTTATTTAAATTAATTAGCCTTAATCAAGGTTAATCAACATTTGTGCAATTATTTGAAATTGACCCTCAACTAATCAAAATGGTCAGAAAGTCATATTACCGGGTTGTAATTTGATTCAAGAAGAATTAGAAGGTGACACTAGATGCATTGGAACTATATTCTAATTTAGGATGTTTCCAACAAAATATAACAAAGGTACATGATGTGTACTAATGAATTTAGAAGAAAAGAGTAATCTAGAGCACTAAATGGTGAAATGGTCATTTTGACTTGAAATGATCTTATCAAAGTTAGCTGACCCATAAAATGCATTTCCCTGTTTAGGGATACTTTGACCTAAATTAACACTTGTAAATGCTAATTTTAAAACATTTAAGACATTTTATAGATTTTGACCTAAAATGTGCATTTGAGTGCAATTTGAGTAAGAATGACAATTTCAACACAAATAGTGTTAGGAATGGGATGTCTACATTTTACCCTTATTTGAGAAGGTGTAACGAGACATTCAGGCAAAGCAACATCTTTTCAAAGAAAAGAGTTGTCAATAATAAGCTAGAATAGACCCATGATGCCCCCTTGAGAGGACATACTAGGATGAAAGAGAAGGATAAACTCTTGAAAAGAGAGAGAAATTGAGAGATTAACCCAGGGAAAAGATCACATCCAGACAAGCTAATGCTTGTACACATGATTACCATCAATGATCAAAATATAATTAGAGGCATAATAAGCCCCAAAGATGGGGGGAATTGGAAAGATGCAATTCATAAATGTAAGGGACACACTTTAAATGTACCCAATTTGAGAGTACAAGTTACACACTTACAACATTGATCAATCTCAAGACAAGTTACACACTAAAAATTTGCCATCATGGGATTTAATGTGGAGAGCTTAGAATTAGAGGAAAAGGGAGAATGTTTTAGGAAGGGAAGCACCACTAAAATAGGGTCTCCAAAGAGAAGATAATAAGAATTTCCCCAGTAGAGCAAATGTGATCGTGATAAAATAGGAGTGCCCTAGTAGGGCAAATCTTGATCATTGATAAAGAATAAAGAATGATTTTTTCCCTATAGATCTGATTCGATCAGACATGATTTAGATGTTGTGCCCTAGCATGGGCAATTTGGCAAACAAAATAGCTCAAGGATATAACCCAAAATATAGGTTAAAGTGAGCAGGTGAAAATGTATATGTGATGGTGTAATGACTTAGAAAGACATATAAAACCAAGCATATGAGAATTCACAAAGTGATGAGAGAGATGAAAATAAAAATGGAGATAGCTGAGCTAACCTCAATATAAATTGAGCGCTACCTACATAGTTCCATGGACTCACGTTCTAACATGAACTTTAGGACAATGTAGTTCACCCATGTTTGGGAGAGAATGGAATGAGGAATGATGAAAAATGAACAAGAATTAATTAGACTCACAATGTATGCAAAGAGATGCACATATAAACATAAACTTGAGTACAAAAATGCATGTTACCTAGAATCCTAATTCTACATCATGAGCCTAGGTTTTTCAGAGTGTTCTTAAGAATCATTCATCAGAGTTGATGTTGACATTAAGACCTTGAGACCTGAGCAAAAAGTGCTTACTATAGAAAAATAAATTAGGCATCATAACTATCAATAACATAGAATGACATAAGATTCCAATTGTGCTAAGCCTATTTAAATATGAATATCTATAACTAAGGATAACGGTAAAATAATGACCAAAACTAGAGTTACAAGGATTTACATTTAAACAAAAAAGCAAAAATAGAGAAAAAATAAACATAAATAAACCTAACTAAAAACCAAGATATGAACAATCAAGACTTAAATTATGAACAAAAATGTAGAAAATCAAGGCAAGAATAACTTGATAACATAAGATCAAGATATCAATAATCAAGATCCATGTGGACCATCAAGGTATTCTTGAACACAAAAGAGAAAAAATAAAATCAAATAGAAAAATAAGACACCAATAAGAGACAAGATAATTAAAAAGAGAAAAAGAGAAGAAATTAAAAGGAGAGGTGTGAAAGCACAACAAAGCACCAAAAAAAACTCAAATAAACACACACAAATAAAAACCAAGCTAGTGTAGTATAAAAATAAATGTTCATGCATGTGCGATAGAGTAGTTACTTTTCACCACATCATAACAAAGAACAATGACAATTGTTCCCTAATTAAAGAGGAATAATGACATAAGAAATGGGAGAAAAGAAGAAAAGGAAGGGGTTGGTTGAGCTAACTCTAAATGTATAAGACAAGTGGA
This sequence comes from Torreya grandis, assembly GCA_037957365.1. Classification (NCBI taxonomy): domain Eukaryota; kingdom Viridiplantae; phylum Streptophyta; class Pinopsida; order Cupressales; family Taxaceae; genus Torreya; species Torreya grandis. The sequence goes on along the minus strand of JARHVA010006728.1, from coordinate 702,271 downwards.
TGTTGCCTACATAGTTCCATGGATGCATGTTCCAATATGAACTTCAGGCCAAATGTAGTTCTCCCAGGAAATGGGATAGAATAAAAATGATGATCAAACCAACATGATTAATGTTATAAGAGAATATGGAAGATACAACAAACAAATGAGAATGGTTTGGCAAACAAGAAACTATTGAGATGAAAAAGAATGATCTTGCAAAATGGCAAGTGCGTGAGACAAGATGAGATGAATTGGTATTCTTGTGCTTACAAAATTGTAAGAGCATTCTTTCTTAATAGTTGCTCGCAAAAGGGTGAGAGCATTCAAACTTAATGGTTTCTCACAAAATGGTGAGAGCATTCAAACTTAACAGTTGCTCACAAAATGGTAAGAGCATTTAAACTTAATGGTTGCTCATAAAATGGTGAGAGCATTTAAACTTAATAGTTTCTCACAAAATGGTGAGAGCATTCAAACTTAATTATTGCTCACAAAATGGTGTGATCATGGGATGGTGGAATGAGAATGTACAAATATACAGAGGCATGAGACAATGTTTTTATTCTTTTATGGATCATGCTCTGATGTTTTTGGTATTTTCAAAATATTTCTAATGTTTCTGGTATTTTTGGGATAAAATATGCACAAGGTGGAACTATCTAGTTGAGGAGATGCATGTCCTGAGAGTAGAGGTTCTAATAAGACAGCTAAGCTGGCTATAATGGCCCATGATCACAAATTGGTGAGAGTGAGGAAAGGGGGACTGAAGTGACCTCAACATGAATTGAGCGTGAACTACATATTCCTAAAATGACATCGAATCATAGTAATTCCATCCACACAAAAGGTAGGGAAAAACCAACTAGGTCTCAACAAGTTCTCAAATCTACCAAATGGCTAGTCAAATGAAAACAATAATGGCAATGTGATGCAACAATGCATGATAAACAAGTGTTTCCCCTAGTTTGCCTATAGGAAATTATAACTAAGATACAATGGCACAAGTTAATGATACTAATTTTCCCATAGGCAGTTATAATTAGTAGCAAGACTAGTGAAACATTAATTTGCCCATAGGTGGTTATAATCAAGCTCACATAAATAAACGTGGATATAAGATGAAATATATCTTGCTAGATCAGTTGTCACACTACTTTCATATACTGTCATTATAAACATAGGTTGGATTGATTGTTGAAACTTGATTAGAATCCCCCCATAAAAGGTGTTAGAAGAACCAAATGAACCAAGATCAGAATAGGATTGGGTAGGATGACTAAAAATAGGCTTTGGTCTAGATAAGAATGGAAATGGTATAATGAAATGATCAAAAAAAAATTGGATATAGTGGTGATAAAGTTTCCCCCAATCGATGATTAGCTCAACTTACTCATAAAATGGTGAGAGCTTGGGAAAGGGGTGACCGAACTGAGCTCAATAAAAATTGAGTGTTGCCTACATAGTCCCAGAGGACCTCAAGTCAATGTAGTTCAAAAGGCATGGTTCATGGATCTCAATGGTATCATAATTCCTAAAAAGGTTCTATAGAGTTGTCCCCAAGAGATGATGCATGGTAATGGTAAATGGGTGAATGGTAGATGAAAAATAGTTTTGTTGCTCCTACTGACAGGGAGATGCACATCCTAGTCAATATGCGAGACAATAAAAAATGATCAGCTATAAAAGTTTCTATCTAACACCCTTTTAGAATAACTACTCTATTAAGAACTTGTTGATTTGGATCTCAATAATGTGTTCATGATCTTCATAGGTTGTTGATTCTACTTCCTTCAAAAATTGAGACAAGATATCTTTATAACCTCAATAAAGGAAAGTGCTTCTAGTGATGATAAATAATGGTAAGATAAATGAGATAAGTGGGTAATAAATAGGTGGGTAATAATGGAATGTATAATGGGGGGAAACAAATGAAGATCAGGACTTTTAGTCACATGTAATGTTGTTGATGCTATATTTGACATAATTTTAGTTGTGGCAGGGCTAAAGACATCTGAAGATGTTATCAATAGGACCATTATATGGTTCTATTACTTGACCTTGAGAGTATCTACCATTTGATTAGGTTTTAGATAGGAAATTATTTTGATTTGATCTTCAATAAATAATGAACAACTTTTGTGCTCAGCTATTGGTGCCTCAATGAGGTTTTCACCAATGAATTTATTTTGATCATCCCATAGTGCCTCTAAGAAGGTTTTACTAAGGAATGTTGACTTTTGACTTTGATTTTTCCCTAGCACCTCTGAAAATGTTTCACTAGGAGATGCTGAGTTTTAACATTGATTGTCACGTAGCACCTCTAAAAAGGTTTTTGTTGACCATTTTGGTCTAGTAGGCCAAAATCGGTCTCCTTTTACCTTAATGTTCTGAGCCAGTTAAATTTTGATTTTATACATAAGTCTTTCGGCAAAAGGAGGAACCAATTCACTGGTTCGATGTCGGTGTCTAATGGCTTGAATTTTTAAAGAGATTTAAACTTGAACTCTGAACCATTATTGGTTCAATGAGTTGGTTTAGTTTAATTCATTTAATGAGTTGGTTTAGTTAAATTGGCTCAATGAGTTGGTTTAGTTCAATCAGTTTAAGTGCTTGGTTCAAGCATTCAGTTAAATGCCTTGGTTCACTAGTTTAGTTCAACAGTCGATTCAATGAGTTGTTTCAATAGCTTGGTTTGACATTCAATTCAAATGCCTTGGTTCATTCAGTCAATTCAATGGGAAGGTTCAAGAGAGTCTCTCAAAGGACAAATGCCCTTGTGGAGGGTAGGAAACACTTGCAAAGTGAACAAGGCAAGTTGGATTTTTGTCTGAATAATTTATTTGGAAGAAAATCCCATGTAAATTAAGGGAAAGGCAAGAATTCTTTCAAACTTTTGTTTGAAGGAATTCCTTCAAACAAAAAGTCTGAAGAAATTTAGGAAAAGCTGCGGGAAAAAAAAAACCAAGAAAAGGCTCCGAAGGAAAGGAAGCAAGCAAGACAATTCTTGAAAACTTTTTTCTATGGGAAAATTAGCTGAGACAAAAGCCCGATCGAAGAGAAAAGACCTGAGGAAATAAGCAAAAACAAAGGAAGAAATCCTTTAGATAAAATGTCTGAAGGATGTGACTATCAAAAGGAGCCTAAAGGACCCTGAAGGGTAGGTACCCTTGCGGGGGACTCTCAGCCAAAATGAAGGGACACTTCTCCAAAGTCAAAGGGACACTTCCCCTTTGGGAATGATCAAGAGAAAAGAGCTGAAGAAATTGCCAAGGAGGGTGACAGGTTGAAAGATGTCAAAATCAAGCACAACAAATTAGCCATTGGTTTTCAAATAGTGATGGGCTTGTGAACATCAATTTTATGACAATGAAGTAGTCGTTGATCTTTAAATACTTGAGCGCTAACTAGAAGCGAGCCTAAAGAGTTGAGTTAGCAAAAGACAAAACCAAGAAAAAACAACGTTGGGAAAACACAAAAGTTAAGAACAAACTCAGTAACCTGTTGATGAAAGAGCCCAAAGAGCCAAAGAGTAAGTAGAAGATAGCCCCAGGAGCTTAAATGTTAGAAAAGACAAAGTAAAAAAGAGACAAAAGAGCCAAGTACAGAAGCAGACAAAATAGCCTAGGTGGCAAAGGTGAAGGAGTTATTCCAGTAGTTAAGACAATGCCTGCCAAATGGTCATCAAGGGGCTTGAACAGTGAATGACGTGATCCATTTTTTCTCCATTTCACATTGATGAGTAGACAAACCACATGAATATCTTCAAGAGGTGGTCTTTTTTGTAGAAAAATGGTGTAGTCTATGCTTTCACATTAATGTTTGAAGGCTAAAGGTCAAGATTGGTGACTACACAACATGGTTCTAGTAAGCCATTTCTAGAAAGATGATATCAGCTACAGTGACTTCCTCTTCCCGAGGCATTCAATGCATGTGGGCCACTTGTAAAAGGGTGCCAAAGGTATTTTCCAAAAGGGGTGCCTTTTGCTCTCTCTTCTCTATATATATTGTAACTTCTCATTTTGAGAAAATCATCTCTCACATTGTAAGGTGAAGCCCTCCCAGTTTTCACCTAAAATCAATAGAATACTCTTTTTTTACCTCTATTCTAGTTGCATATATCTCTGAGTGCATCTGAGTGTTAGTCTTGTGTCCAGTCATTGCTTCCTAATGCTTTCATAGAGTTGACACCAATGTACCTGGTATATACAAAGTGCCATTCCTGCAGGTGATAAGAAGAGTTGTTCCTAGAGCGTAGAGGTAGAAGGAGGTTACTAAACAGTGTGCTCTTCCTATAGTGCCTATGGTAAGTCCTTTTTTCTATGTGTTTCCCATTAAATCCTCCTTGTCAAAATCCCTGCAATTTGGTCCTCTTACTAGTTAAAGTGTATGTATGCGCCCTCATGGTTTAGAGTGTGAGTGTGAGTAGATCAAACTTGTTTGGTTCATCACCCTATTAGGTTAGGTTCTGTTGTTTTCAGAATTCTTATCTCTTGTCAACCCCCCTCCCCATCATATATATATATATATATGTATGTATGTATGTATGTATGTATGTATGTATGTATGTATGTATGTATGTATGTATTAGCAACTTATTGTAATAACTCAGATGCATCAAAGGGAGCTATCCCTTATCTAGAGACTCTTTCCCCAATTTTGCCAGGCCCACAGGCAAGAGGGGAGTTTCCATTATGATGTGTGGAAGGCAAGAGCTCAGCCTCCTGTCCACTGTGCAATCCATAGCATCAACAGTTTTTGGCACGCCCAGTGGGACCCAATTTTTACACTTAGTAAAGTTTCAAGATTGATGATGGTCTTGTTATAGCAAAATCAACCATTTTCAGCATCTGGCGACTCCATTGGTAAGATTTGTAGTTTTTGATCAAAGACCAGTCTGACCTCCTATGCCTAAAATCACCACATGGTTTGTTGCTAAGGGTGTCCCTTTTGAATTCATTGATTTTCCTTTGAACTCAACAAAGTGACTGAGGTTTGAGAGGACCCATCCTTATTTAGCAAACCACTTTCTCAAACCTACTATAAAGTACACCTACACAAGAAGGCCATGATTACATCCTATAATAGCCATGGCATTACCCTTTATGACTTTTCATGGTCAGAGTCCCTTGAATATCTAGCATTATGACCCAATTCCAAGAGTAGTCCTCAAAAGTGTGCCTCCATTTAATGCAGAGGGGCCCATTACAACTATTGAACACATCAAAAATATTGCTAACCTCTACCATATTCACAATGTCACTGAGGAGAATATTGCAATTAGATTGTTAGCTTTGTCTTTTAAGGGCAAATTTCTAGACTGGTATGGGACTTTACCCATGAATTTAGTCAATTCCTAGAATGAATTGGGCACCCTCTTGATGAACTAATTTGGGGAGAAGAGCGACCACCTCTCACTTGCCGAGCAACTGACTACAATGAAAAGAGCTCCACATGAATACATGCAGGACTTCAACACTTAGTTTTAGAAGACATGGGATAAAATCCATATTCTAGTAAGGCTGACTCCTAACTATGCTTTCCTTTATTACTTAAGAGCATTGAACAATGATATCACTGTTATGATATAGTCCATGGGAGGACATGTGTTGCCTACCACCTATGACATAGCTATAGCAGCTGAGAATTGCCTAGTGCAGGCTGGGAAAATAGCTCCTAGACCTCATGTGCCACTTTTCCCTAAAATACTATCCCCAATCCAGATTGCTGCTCCCACCTTAGCTCTTCTACCCAGCATAGAAAAGCTAGCTACTACGTCATCCAATAACCTCCACGAAGTCAAAAGGCTGTTACAAAGCGTAACAAATGAACTAGTGGCTATTAAAAGGTAGAAAGCTTAAAACAATTGACCAAATCAAGGATATCAATAGTATGGTCAAGCAAATAGACCCCTGTTCCAAAATTATAATCAAGGGTAAGGCCAGTTTGCACAAGCTAGACATTTTCAAGGCTATAATCCAGGCACCCCTTCATCATCCAAGGCTTTAGTGCCAACTCAAAATAATCTGGTACAGGAACAACCCGGTTGCTCAACCATGGGATATGGTCAAGATCAAGCTGTTTATAGAAATGAAATGCCAAGTCACTAGACAAATGCATAAGACAACCAGGAAGCCACCCAATTTCCAAGCTTTGAGGCTTTAGTGTAACTTGGCATGGGTAGTAATTAGACTCAACTTGATTCTACCCTCATGAATCACCTAGAAGGTGAGTTCTACATAGTCAATTATGTGGGTAGTGTGGACAATTAGGGTGACTATGTCACAGCCAACACAAGATCCAAAAGGAGAGAAATGGAAGAAGCTCAGGTGGCTACCCAAACATCAGCAATACCTTCTTCATCACATGTAAACCAAAAGGTCCCAAACTTCAAACCATCGATAGTACCTTTAGCTCCTCAGCCTGCACCTCAAGTTGTGAATAATCCCAAAGAAAATTTGAAGGTAACCCTCAAGTCAATGTGGTGGACCAAATGAAGAAGCTACACATGAACACCTCCTTGTGTAATTCATTATCAATGCCAGGATAAAATGACTTGTTACAAAAATAATTGCATGAGTTGGATGAACAAGCTATCCCAACAAAGGTTGATAATGTTCTGATGATGAATGGATAGGCTTCCACATTAGGCCAAATCAAGAAAGAAGAAAAGGTTCCTCCTTTTTATTTGTCCTTGGTAATCAAAGATTTCTTGGTACATAATTGTATCATTGACAATGGAGCAAGCACCTCGGTAATGCCTAAATGCATAGCCAACAAGCTAGGGTTAAAATATGAAGAAATGACTAAGAGAGTCCTGTAGTTGGATGGGACACCAATAAAGATAGTTGGAGTGGTGAAGGGTTTGAGTTCAATGTTACACACCTACCCAACCTTCTCAATGCCTCATGATGTGGTAGTGGTGGATGTCCCTCCTTACTTTGATATTTGCTTGTCCAAAGACTTCACATTTAAGATAGGTGGCTACCTAGCAACAATCTAGTCCTATCTAGTTTTTAGAACCAAGTATGGGACTAAAGTCAAAATTGAATCAGAGCCACTCCATAGAGATCATCTAGAACCATACTCACTCAAGGAAATAAATGTTAGCTATGCCATTATTGACTAAGAAGAGTTCCAAGTGGATCAATTTCCATCCTTTACCCTTGAAGGAGTTGCTGACATGCTCTTAGACAAATGGGGAAGTGACAACTTTGAGCATGATCCTTACAAGTTCATAGAGGAGGCAAGCCTTGGAATTTATTGCATACATGAAGAGGGTACTTTTGTACCAAATTTGATGAAGGCAAGCCAAGAAAGCTTAGGTCTATGGTAGCTATTCTTTGATGGCTCCAGAAGCAAGTTGGGAGCTGGTGGTGGAGTGGTGTTAGTCTTTCCTTAAAAGGAGAAATACTTTTCAGATTTTTGGTTCTAAATTTTTTGCACAAGAAATGTTGTGGAGTATGAATCCCTCATCCATGGTTTGGAGTGGGTGAGGAAGAGAGAAATCAAAGAGCTATAGGTTTTTGGTGACAGTGAGCTAGTTGTCAATTAGGTAAGAGGCCAACATTTAACAAAGAAATCTTTACTGAAGTCCTACAAACATAGGGTATGGGACTTGGTGGAAAATTTATTTACTTTCAATGTTACCTCCATTCCTAAAGAGCAGAACAAGCAAGTAGATAGGCTAGCAATAATTGGTGCCCAGTTTGATATCTCTAGGGAAATAGGCCAAGACCATAGTTCACACCACTTGAAGGTAGTAATTTGGCCCTCCATACATGATAATGTCACTAATTGGTAGGTCTTTGATAGTGATCAGCAAATAGCACTCTTCTTGCAAGAAGAAGCTGAGTTCACTACTAAAAACTAGGCAAAGCTATAACAGAAATATGGTAGCCAAATTGTTCAGCGAAAGAACAATAAACTCCCCAAAGGTTTGGTCACTCTAGAGAGTATCTTCAATGAAGATGACTAGTTGAAAAGCAAAAATTCAAGCATCACAATGAAGGAGAAGAACTATGAGAAGGTTGAAATATTCAAAGATAAGCTGCTTACACTTGGGAAAGTGTGCACAGACTGTGAAAGGCAGGCCTTCATCTTATTGTGCCAAGAGTTTTTTCATGTCTTCACTTAGGAATATAGTGATTTGAAGGGTTTTGACCCAAGTTTGGCTCAACATACCATTGAGTTGGAGGAAGGCACCAAGCTGATCAAGTAGAAGCAAAGACTTGTTAACCGAATGATTGAGCCTCTCATGTGGAAGGAACTCACCAAGTTGATTGAGTCTAGGATAATATTTCCAATCAAACACTCTTCTTGGCTAGCCAATCTTGTTCCTATCCAAAAAAAGAATGGGGAGATCAGACTATGCATTGATTTCAGACATCTTAATAGAGTCTCTTTGAAAGACCATTATCATCTCCCAAGCATGGAGTAGATCCTTCAAATGGTGATAGGCAGCGAGCATTTCTCACTCTTGGATGGGTATTCAGGGTATAATTAAATTTTGGTGTAAGACTGTGACCAGTACAAGATAGCCTTCACTACTAAATGGGGGACATTTGCTTACAGGAAAATGTCATTCGAGCTATCTAATGCTAGTGTGACCTTCTAACGAGCCATGGACATGGCCTTTTGGGGCCTGATAAATAACACTATGCTGGTGTATCTTGATGATGTGATAGTTTTCTTCAAGGAGGTGAGCCAACACATGAAACACCTCAGATAAATCTTTGAGAGGTGTAGAGAGTTAGGTATCTCTCTTAACCCGAGGAAATGCATGTTTGCTATCTATGAGGGGGAACTCCTTTGCCACATTATTTCCAAGGAAGGCTTAACTATTGATCCAGAGAGAGTTCACTCCATCCTGGAGTTATCCTTGCCTAAGCACAAGAAAGGCCTACAAAACTTCTTCAGAAAAATAAATTTCATCTAGAGATTCATTCCAAATTTTGTGGAGATAGTCAAGCCATTGACCCTTATGCTGAGGAAGGATGAGAAGTTCACGTGGACAGTGTAAAGGAAGGATAGTTTTGAAGAGATCAAGCAGGCTACAGCCTAGGCTCTTACTTTGATTAGCCCTAACTTCACCAAAGATTTCAACCTCTACACCTTCAGAAATGAAGAGGTAATCTCTGCCATGCTTACCCAAGCGAATGGTGATAACCTTGAGTGACCACTTGCATTTTTTATCCAAAGCTTAGAGAGTTTTGAGGTTAGATACACATATGTGGAAAATCAAGTCCTTGCAGTGATATGGAGTCTAAAGAAATTTAGGCATATGATGTCTAATAATATAATTCACCTCATGGTTCCACATCCTAGCATCAAGGATTTCTTGACCAACCATGACCTGAATGAAAAGAGAGTGGGGTTGATTACTAAGGTAATAGAATACGACATGGATATCAAGATCACCAAGCTGGTAAGAGGGAGAGGCCTATGTGAGAACCTTGTTATAGACTTTAAATAGAAAAAAGAGGATATTCTACTAATTCATGATGCAGTAACAATAGAAGAAGTAGCTGTCATGAAAGATTAGACATCAGACTTGAGGCATTTTCTTCTCACTAGTGAGTGCCTTCAGGGCCTTGATAGGACCAAGAAGAGATATTTTAGACTCCAATCTCTCCCTTATGTCTTGATTGATGGAGTATTGTTTAGAAGGGATCTTTTAGGAGTCCTTTTAAGGTGCATAGACCCAAGTCAAGCTGACAGGGTGCTGTCTGAGTTTCATGATGGGCCAACTGGTGATTATTTTGCTCCTAAGCCTACAACTACAAGAATAATGAGAGCTGGTTAATTTTGGCCTATTCTATTCAGGGACACCCATGCTTGGGTATGAAAGTGCCAAAAATGTGCACTTTTTGATGGGAAGCAACTACTGGCTACCATGCCTTTATAGCCTATTCAAGTGGAGCAGCCATTCATGTAATGGGACCTTGACTTTGTAGGGATGATTAACCCTCCCTCTAGTGCTGGACACAAGTGGGTCTTGACCACCATAGATTATTTCACAAGATGGGTAGAGGTTGTTGCTCTAAAGAAAGCCAATGAAAGTGTAGTCCTAGATTTTTATGAAGACCTGGTAGCAAGGTTTGGGGTTCTAGTGACCATAATCTCAGATAATGCTTTAGCTTTTTTGGGAACTAAAACAAGTGAATGGGCACTAAGATATGGTATCTATCTTAGCACTTAATCTAATTACTACCAATAGGTGAATAGGCTGGTTGAGTCAACCAACAAGAATCTGATCAGGATCATTAAGAGAATAATGGAAAAGAATCAATGAACTTGGCATGCCAAGTTGAAGATAGCCCTGTGGGCAAATAGGGTCACTCTAAAGAGGGCAATGGCAACTCACCATACACACTCATATATAGAAGGGAAGCTAGGCTTCCTCTTTCACTTGAATTTCTAGCCTTGGACCTCGCTCACCAACTACAGCTAGAAGGAAGCAACAGTATGGAGGTTAGGCTATGCAAGCTGATGGAGCTCCAAGAGATAAGGGACCAGGCTATAGCTTTTATGACCAGCCACCAATAATAGATGAAGAAACACTTTGACAAGAAATCTTCATCAAAAGGTTTCTCTGATAAAGACATCATCTTGAAATGGGATGCAGACTGAGCTAAGCCTGGAAAGCACGTGAAGTTTGATGCCCTATGGAGTGGTCCATACATCATCACTCAGTGTAAGTATCACAATGCATTCCAACTCTCTAGGTTGGATGGCAAAGAATTGTATATCCTAGTTAATGGGATACATCTCAAACATTATTATTGAGCCCTTTTCCCATCATGTATATATTTTCCTTGCTTTGTTCCTGCTTTCCCTAAGTGCTTTTACACATGTTAGTATCTTTCTTAGTCTTGTGTGTGTTTTCATCTCCTTTTTGGGGGTAAAACCTATGTGATTGATTCTTGGATATCTTAAGGTGGTTGATAACTCATTTAAAGCTACATCTTGACTCTGTGCCCAATGGACTTTAAGGCAACTAGTTTCTAAGCATAACAGGCATGCTTCCCCTGGGAGTCACCAAATTATTGACCATTTTGGTCCAATAGGCAAAAATTAGTCTCCTTTTTTGTTGCTATTCTGAGCCAATTCAATTTTGATTTTGTGCACAAGTCTTTCAGCAAAAGGAGGAATTAGTTCACTGATTCAACGTTAGTGTCTAATGGCTTGAATTTTCAAAGAGCTTTGAACTTGAACTCTGAACCATTATTGGTTCAATGAGTTGGTTCAGTTTAATTGGTTCGATGAGTTGGTTCAGTTAAATTGGTTCAATGAGTTGGTTTAGTTTAATTAGTTCAAGTGCTTGGTTCAAGCAGTTGGTTTGAGCATTCAGTTCAATGCCTTGGTTCACTGGTTTGGTTCAATAGTCAATTTAATGAGTTTTTTCAATAGCTTGGTTTAATGTTACATTCAATTGCCTCGGTTCATTTAGTCAGTTCAATGGGAATGTTCAAGAGAGTCTCCTGAAGGACAAATGCCCCTACGGAGGGTAGGAAACACTTGCAAAGTGAACAAGGCAAGTTAGATTTTTGTCTAAAGAAATTCATCAAAAGAAAATCCCATGGAAATTAAGGCAAAGGCAAGAATTCTTTTGGACTTTTGTCTAAAGGAATTCCTTCAGAAAAAAGTCCAAAGAAATTTGGGAAAAGCCGTGGGAAAAAAAACCCAAGAAAAGGCTCCGAAGGAAAGGAAGCGAGCGAGATAATTCTTGCAGACTTTTGTCCGTGGGAAAATTGGCTGAGACAAAAGCCCAATCGAAGAGAAAAGACCTGAGGAAATAAGCAAAAACAAAGGAAGAAATCCTTTAGACAAAATGTCCAAAGGATGTGGCTATCAAAAAGAGCCCAAAGGACCCCAAAGGGTAGGTACCCTTTTGGGGGACTCTTGTCCAAAATGAAGGGACACTTCTCCAAAGTCAAAGGGACACTTCCCCTTTAGGAATGATCAAGAGAAAAGCACTGAAGGAATTGCCAAGGAGGGTGACAGGCCAGAAGATGTCAAAATTGAGCATGATGAATTAGCCATTGGTTTTCAAATAGTGACAGGCCCACAAATGTCAATTTTATGATAATGAAGTAGTCATTGATCTTTAAATACTTGACCACTAACTAGAAGGGAACCCAAGAGTTGAGTCAGTAGAAGACAAAACCAGGAAAAGACAATGCTGGGAAAAGACAAAAGTTAAGAATGAACTTAATGACCTACTGATGAAAGAGCCCAAAGAGCCAAAGAGTAAGTAAAAGATAGCCCCGAGGGCTTAAATGTCAGGAAAGACAAAGTCAGGAAGAGACAAAAGAGCCAAGTGTAGAAGTAGACAAAATAGCCCAGGTGGCAAAGGGGAAGGAGTTATTCCAGTAGTTAAGATAGTGCCTACCAAGTGGTCATCAAGGGGTGTGAAAAGTGAAAAGTGTGATCCATTTTTTCTCCATTTCACATTAATGAGCAGACAAACCACATGAATATCTTCAAGAGGTGGCCTTATTTGTAGACAAATGGTGTAGTTTGTGCTTTCACATGAATGTTTGAAGGCTAAAGGTCAAGATTGGTGACTACACAGCATGGTTCTAATAAGCCATTTCTAGAAAGATGATATCAGCTATAGTGACTTCCTCTTCCCAAGGCAATCAATGCATGTAGGCCACTTGTAAAAGGGCACCAAAGGTCTTTTCCAAAAGGGGTGCCTTTTGTTCTCTCTTCTCTATATATATTGTAACTTCTCATTTTGAAAAAATCATCTCTCACATTGTAAGGTGAAGCCCTACAATTTTTCACCTAGAATCAATAGAATACACATTTTTTACCTCTATTATGGTTGCATATATCTCTGAGTGCATCCCAGTGTTAGTCTTGTGTCCAGTCATTGCTTCCTAATGCTTTCATAGAGTTGACACTAATGTACCTGGTATATACAAAGTGTCATTCCTGCAGGTGATAAGAAGAGTTGTTCCTAGAGCGTAGAGGTAGAAGGAGGTTACTAAATAGTGTGCTCTTCCTACAGTGCCTATGGTAAGTCTTTTTTCTGTGTTTCCCATTAAAGCCTCCTTGTCAAGCTTCCTGTAGTTTGGTCCTCTTGCCAATTAAAGTGTATGTATGCACCCTTATGGTTTAGAGTGTGAGTGTGAGTAGATCAAACTTGTTTGGTGCATCACCCTATTAGGTTAGGTTCTATTGTTTTCAGCATTCTTCTCTCTTTTCAACCCCCCTCCCCATTATATATATATATATATATATATATATATATATGTATGTATTAGCAACTTATTGGAATTACTCAGATGCATCAAAGGGAGCTAGCCCTTATCTAGAGACTCTTCCCCTAGTTTTGCCAGGCCCATAGGCAAGAGGGGAGTTTCCATTATGATGTGTGGAAGGTAGGAGCTCAGCCTCCTGTCAAGGGTGTAATCCAAAACATCAACAATTTCACTAGGAGAGTGTTCTTATGTTATATGCATGTGTCTTGGCCTCCTTGATCTTATTCAACTTCTATGTCACCATGGATGTAGTTCAATAAAGTGTGATTATATCATTCCTGATCGACACTTATGAGAAGTGAAATGTCAATTTAATGGTTATTTTGGGTGGTAATAATGGGATGGTGCAAGGTAGCACAATCCTCATAGAAGATACTGGGGGAACTTATGTCGATGCTAAATTAATCATCCTAAAAAATTGTAGAATGATCACAAATATATTCAAATTGATCTATAACGCAATTGTAACCAATGTTGTAACAATCAATACGATAATTTATTTCTAACTCTGATTCCAATTAAATGGACTCTAAATCCAATCTCACAATTGTTGTTGAGTCTATTTTTAATGCTAAATCCAATGTTGGTTCAAAACTGAAACCTGACTCTAATATTGATTCTTCATCTGATATGGTTGTTTTGATAATGTTATGTTAAATGTTGAATTTTTGACAAGTAATGGCCTATGATGGCATAATGGGCTAAATAAAAACTAATTCATCTTGGAAGGGTTCAACATAGACTGTCTCATCTAAGTGAAGCCCCTCAAAAAGAGGGAACTACTCAAGGGATGTCTTGACAAAATTGTGTCTATCAAAGTAAGACTCCTCAACAAGTGGGAAAAGATCAATAGATAACTCTACAGAGACTGGCTTGTCAAGGAGATGGGGCTCTTTAAAAATATGTAACATATGAATAGGTGACTTATCATAGTTTATCTTGTCACAAATGGGTGTTTCAATAATAAAATGTTGGTTTTAATTCACAATTGGATGTAAAAGATCAACTTTGAACACATTTTGATCCTCATAAGCTGGCTTTTGGAAAGGTGATGGTTCTTGTTTAGGCTTGAAGATTAGCACATAATTTCTAAAGTGGGGAACATTTGGTTTAGTGGGAATAATTTTTTGTGGCTCAATAGTGGACTCTCCAAAGATTAGACTATTGAATAAGGGATCAAAAATAATTGGTTCATCAAATGGAGGTTCTTCAACAATAGTTTCATCAAAAACTAGTGATGGGCCAAGAATGGTAACAATTAGATTCTTCTTAGTTTGGTTGCTCATGTGAACCAAAGGAGGAGGTCCTAGAATGGTAATGAATGGATGCTTCTTATTTTGGTTGATCATGCACACAAAAGGAGGAGGTCCTAAAATGGTAATGACTAGACGTTTCTTAGTTTGGTTGCTCATGCAAACCAAAGGAGGAGGTCCTAAAATGGTAACAAATAGATGCTTCTTAGTTTGGTTGATCATACAAAACAAAGGAGGAGGTCCTAAAATGGTAACAACTAGATGCTTCTTAGTTTGGTTTCTCATGCAAACCAAAGGAGGAGGTCCTAAAATGGTAACGACCAGATGCTTCTTAGTTTGGTTGCCCATGCAAATCAAAAGAGGAGGTCCTAAAATGGTAATGACTAGACACTTATTAGTTTGGTTGGTCATGCGAACCAAAGGAGGAGGTCCTAAAATGGTAATCTTGGTATGTTGTGGAGTTTGATTACTTACACAAGCTAAATCATCCACTTCTTCTTGATAAACCCAATCATTCTAATCATGAGTTGGATCATAAGTTGGATCTTGACTATGTTCCCATGACTAATTTTTGGGAGGTGGATATAAATCTATCTCACCAACCATATTGTCACTATAGGGGTCTTGACTAATGTCATAAAAGTCATTTTGTGTAGCCATTCTATCATAAGTTAGTTTATCCATGATTGTACCACAAGTGTAGCTAGACATATCTGCATTTAATAAAGAAAGCTCTAAAAAAACAAAAAGACTTAAAGTTGTGCACTGAATAGTAGTTTGTGTCAGGATTTGGCATAAAACAACCTAACGTCAAATGTCTAATATCAAAGGTTTTTGAAGAAAGGTTACATTTTCCCAAACAAAGTCAGAAAAAATGATGAAGGTAGGCACTCAAACAAATAGACAATCAATAGTGTTCAAAATTGGGTAATCATTTAACCAAAGCTATGGAACTCAAAATAAAAATATCTATGTACTAACCCCATGAATTGAGGCCAAAACAAAAAACAATCAATGTTTGGATCCAAACTTGATAAGGCTAGGATTGGACCAAACAAGCTAGACAAGATCAGACAGCATGAAGACACAAGATAAAGGTCTAAATGGTATACACAAAATGGTTTGAAAAAAATGGTTTTTGATACAATGGTTAACAAGTTTTGAAACAAATTGAGCAACCTAATGGTGTAAGCATGCTCGAATGATGTGGTCAATACTATGTTTCAAAGACTCAAAGGCAAAAAAGATTTAGCATGATTTAGGTAGCACAACGCTACCCTTGTTAACTCAAATACATGATTTTGACATGGATTATGAACAAACAAACAAGTTTTAACCTCAAAGCATACCAAGAAAATAATGACCAAAATGTACTAAGTATAATCATCCAAATCCTAGAAAGGGTATGGCATGTGGGGTTAACTAAACTATCAAGTTTCAATCATTCTAGGGGAATCAATTACACAAATACTTTAATTCCAAACAATCCAAAATAAAAGTATAGATTTTGGGTTTGTATCACTCGGCTTGTTGCATAAAGGTCTAGTTCTTTATGCAACCACTACATCCTAATGTTTGCTCAGTGTAGTGTGATGTTCAAAGTGGCACTATGTCCCATGTGCAACTCTAAAAAGATTAAAATGAAGTCAATGCCAAGAGATGAAACCCTGGGTCAAAGCTTCCCTAAAGAACTTATGAGAGGTGATGAAGTCCCCCTCACAAGCCAAGTTACATAAACAAAAGAAAGCATGAAAATAGAAAGAATTTAGGGTCATTTTCAATATCACCCAAACTTTAGCAAGTTTTTCAGGGAGTGCTTTAGGTGACATTCTTTGTAAGCCTTAGACTAGGTTATTTGCAATTTGAATGGCACTTTTGATTCCAAGGGTTCCCTATAGGGGACAAATGGAAGAGCATACACATAACATTCCTCTTTTTTCCAAACAAGATTAATCTAATCAACTATTACAAACAATAATTAACAAGTGTGTTCAATTTTAAACCCAAATAAAATGTTTGGTGGTGTTCATTTTGACCCATTGGTCTTAGTTGTAAATTTTGAAAACATTCACCAAAAACACATAAATTCTTTGTTAATCACCAAACAAGGTTCCTAATCTATTTTTAAGCATGCAAAGGTGATTTAAACATGTATTGAGAAAATTTTGAACTTGATCCTATAGCATAATTGTTAGCATGCCCTTTAGCTTTGAAGCCCTTTTTAATTTGAAACAAGTAACTTTGGAAAAGTAGGTCTTGAGTCTGTGTTTTTTTTAAAACATAGTAACTGACGTCGGTCAATACCACTGACATCAGTTATGACCAGTTGAGATCTGACCGATGTCAGTTCTTCTTATCGATGTCAGTTAAGCTAAATAACTCATGTCATTATTTTTTCTAATGTCAGTTATGCCAAGTAGACAATGTTGATATTTCTACTGACATTGATTACTGTGTAAAAACCATGGCAAACAAAAATGGTAAAAAAGAAGTTAGATAACCAATTTGCAAGAGTTTTAAAAGCTTAGATAAGTTTTTTTAAGGTTTCAAAAGGATCTCCTTTAGGTGTAGGATGCATCTGGTCCCACTGGGCATCCCAAGATGTAGAGAGGATTATAAAGTAAGTTAGTCAAGCATTAGTCCATAAACAATGAAACATGCATAAAGAACTAACTAACTAAGCCTATTTATTCCTATGGGAATTACAAAGGATAGAAAGAAACAAATGAAAGAAAGTAACACCATATTACCTTCTCAAATGGATTCACCATGCCCATGTGGCTCAAAAACATGTTCTCCCTTAATCAAGCATCCTTTTCTTTGTCAACAATGGTGGTAAACTCCTCCAATGCTTCAAGAACACTCCATAAAACCTAGGCTCTTTATGTGGAATCACTAAACTAGCCTATCAATGAAGCTTTATAGAAAAAATTTAGCATTATAAATTTACAATGCTTAAGCTTTGAAGATATTTGAGCATAATAACCTTGCACCAAAATAGCTTAGAAATGATGTCCATGGCTTCTCTATTTATAGATTTTTGAGATTGGTCAGGATCAACCTCAACCATCCATATTGAGATGAAGATGTGTGGTTGAGGATAATCCTAATATTTGGAGTTAAATTCATAATTATCTTCATCATGACCTTGGAAGAAGGGGCATTGAAAAGGCATGGGAGGCATTCATTAGGCATGGGTGACTCATAATCCTGATATTTTATTCACTTATGGCTTGATGGATGCCACCCCATAGATGATGTCAATAAGTGATGCAGATAAAAAGAATTAATTTTCAAAAATAAATATTCAAAAACTTTCATGGAAAATTCACTTAAGCCCTTGATTTGGATTGATTATCCTTAAGTAAGGTTAATCAACATTTGTGCAATTATTTGAAAATTGACCCTCAACTAATCAAAATGGTCAAAAAGTCATATTATTGGGCCATAATTTGACCCACAAAGAATTAGAAGGTGATGATGGATGCATTGGAACCATATTCCCATTTAGTATGTTGCCAACATCAAATAACAAAGGTACATGATGTGTACTAATGAATTTAGAAGAAAAGAGTGATCTAGAGCACTAAATGGTGAATTGGTCATTTTGACTCGAAATGATCAGATCAAAGTTAGCTGGCCCATAAAATGCATTACCCTATTTAGGGATACTTTGACCTAAATTGGCACTTGTAAATGATAAGTTCGAACCATTTAGGATATTTTATTGCTTTTGACCTAAAATGTGCATTTGAGTGTAATTCTAGTAAGACTGAAAATTTCAACACAGATGGTGTTAGCAATGGGATGTCTACAGATAACACATCCTAGAGAGAAACATTGACTAGAACCTTAATTAGCTACTCTACCACATTATATGACCTTAGAGGTGGGACCTTAGGGTCTTTTTCTTTGTTATGCATTGCTTCACTCCATCTTGGATAGGTCAAAGATGAAGGACGAGGTGTCAGGCCTTTCTCAAAAGTCACTTTTAGTCTTGTGGTAACTTCTAGGCTTTCAGATAATATCTTCTTTGAGTGAGTGTAGTAGTCTGATTGTACTTATGGGGCTCTATATATAGGGACCTCAATCACATAAACCACATCTTCACCCCTACCCAAAAGAATAGCACATGTTTTTGGGCTATTTCTTCCTCTTGTTCTAGGGACAACCCTTGTATTTTTACCATCAAGACTACATTATCAATCCCTAGGGATTGGTATGCATAGGTTGAATTAGGTGCATTACATTGTCACCATTACCTGACAACCTCTTAATGTATGTTGACTTTTGGATAATTTGGGTCCCATGAGCATCATTACAATGAAATCACCATCAGTTAGTATCATCTTCCAAGTTATTCTGACTAGCTAATAGTTCTTTGCTTACATTTGGTGACACCATATGCAAAGGATTTTAAACCATAACCATTTACTTCACGGGTTGCATCTGATGACTTGGTGCCTGATGATTTGGATCTTGGTGATTTGGTGCTTGATGGTTTGGCCTTTTCCACTCTTGGTATTGATTCTACTGGTAAGGTGGTTTCCTTTCTTGGTATTTATTGAAAGAAATTTTAAAGCATAACCTATTGCATTTTGAGATTGATTATCTCATTGGAGAAGTTTTAAAAAATACTTTTCATATCATTCATCTTCACCACTAGTGAAGATGCAACAAACATGCTTGCTTGAGTGGGTGGGTACACATACATAGAGGGAGGTAGGGCTCCTAAAGTTCTTGGGACCTCTTATTGTGAAGGCATGGACATCTCAAGGAACATTATCATCGATGGTCAAGGAGGAAGCCTCCCTACATCGATTAGGTTATTCTTGACCCTTACCATGATGTCATATGTATCTAGTAGCATTTGGCCTTCATGTGATTAGATCATGACCATAATGTCTGAATTGAGGGCCTTGAGGTAAAAAAAATATCCATGCCCCTAGGTGGTCAAGTTGCTAATGGGATCTTTTGCCAGATATTTTTAAATCGGGAGTTAAAATCAACCATGGCTTTAGGTGTGGCCCTTTTGATGTTTATTAGTTGTTTTAAGAGGGATGATCGATCTAACTTCTCATTGAATTATTCAAATAATTTTTTGCCTAGGTCATCCTAGGTTCTAATTGAGTTGGCTAGCAAATATCAATACTTTTCAAGAGCCTGCCCTTTGAAAGAGGCTACTAGTAGCCTTAAAGCTATGTTCTGGGTGTTGACGTAGTAAATAGTGCACACATTTGCCACATCTTAGAGATGTTTGAATACTATCTTGAAATTGTATCCCAAAAACTTAGCGATCACATTCAAAGTTTTTATAGAGATGGCTTCCCATATAGTCAAAGGAGTTAGAGGGATAAGTAGGTTATCGATATCCCATAACATAAAGTTTCTTGGTGGGCCTGAATGCACCATTTTTTGTTTTTATTATTGTGTAGCATTGGACCCTGAGTCTCTTTGGTGAGTGGAAGCCCCCAAAGGTGGCATTAGTAGACTCAAATTATTTATAGTCTATGATCTTGTTATGGGCCTATGGCTCATAAAATTGTGCCACTAGTCAATCAGACTAGTAAATCTATCCCACCAGGCATGCAAGAGAGAAAAGAACTATTTATGCCTAAAACTCTCACTTCAAGTTTAATAGCCTCCTCTAGGAAGATTTATAGATATGGGATTGAATGTAGTCTATAAAGTAACCTCAGAGATTTTAGAAGTTATCTCCTTGTTTAATTTGGGGATTGAAAATGATAGAGAGAAACAAAAATAAATAATAGTAAAATAACACTAACTAAGGTGATGCACTAAGAGATTTAAAGCATTAACCTATATATGCATAAAATAGAATAAATATTTAAACATTATAGACCATAAAGTAGCATAAAACATGAATTAAGATCTACAATGCAAGCAAAGTTTCACACTATAGAAGTAGAAGAAAAGAAATAGCAAAGAAAGACAATTTTATGCTCAAAATAACATATAACACCACATCCTCTTCATTTTAGGTGGAGAACATAATATAGAAGGCCAAAAAGACACATACAAAGCATTCAATGACACCCGTGAGGTGGACCTGTTAAGGTTATAACATAGAAAAAATCCTAAGTATTACTATTCCTAGTTTATTATAATATGACTATATACAAATAGATAATAAAATCTAAAGATAACAAATCTAAGATGATCCCCCCTTTTATAAAAGGAATGAGCCTAGAATATATAGGTGAGAGAGCCTCTAATAGGGATAACACCTAGAGATTCTAGCACTCATTCTCATGATGATGTCATTGCAACTGAAAGAGGGTCTCAAGCTTATGAGTATAGTTATCATTTGGATCCCAAATATGGTGGGGTTTCACTATTCTATTATGGCACTATGATTAGGAGAATCGAAGTGATGCTATGTATTCACTTACAGATTTGTCCCCACTATGATGAATTCAATGGCCTTGGTCCCCCCTAAAATCAATACATTACACTTTAAGCTAGGCTTAAAGTGTTTCAAAAGCTTTGCTTAGAAAGAGGGAGCCCCACTCTCATCCAATGGTGCTATTCAAGTTCTAACAGGAAAACCTTTACCTTTGAAGAACATCATTGTACCACATGGAAGGCTCATCTCTTCTTTTTTTTAACAATGTGGCAGGTCCCCTTTCATTTCCTTTGACCAATGATGCAGTTTCAAAGTATGATAGATCCAAACTGCTCTTGGATAAGTGTGGGGGCACCATGTGTTGAGCTTGTGCTTCTCTGAAGAGACTAGAGATTTAATTAGTGAGGATGAGCATGGGGGTGACATGTGTCGAGCAGGTACTATTCTAGGGAAAGATGGGCATCCCTTCATAAAATTGAGCATGAGGGTGCCACGTGTTGAGGATGAATCTATCCTTTAAAAGCCTACTTCATGGGCCCATTTATCATCCCATTAACTAATGGTGTTACTTGGAGGTATGACCCAAAAGGAAAAAGCTTTGAAAATCACATGTTAATTACGTGTCAAGATGGTGCTCCATCAAAGGGAAATAAAAGCTTCATCAAGTTAGATGAGTGTCAGGTTACCACATGAAAGAAGTAGAGACTAGTACTTAAGAATTTTTTTGAGAAGGCACCCTAAGAAAAGAACATGCCAAAAAGGGAAACCACTAAAGAGTGCCAAAGAATCACCAAATGTCAAGTGAGTCCAAAGCCAAAGATGAACTAATCCAAAATAATAAATGTAGATTTTGATCGACATAATCCACATGTTATTGAAATAATACCACTCTTTAGGTTATCCTATGCACCATCTCATTGGCAATTAATTAGCCTTGTCATTAGGGTTCTCAGCCATATTAAAATCCCCACACACAAGCCACTTGGCAAGAAGTCAATTATTAGGTAAATATTTCCATAACAAGGATTTGTCATGGCCATAATTTGGAGTGTAAAAGTTGATAATGCCTAATGAATGACCATCAACATCCAAAAGTAACTAAATTTCTCAGTTTGAGGGGTATTCTCCTATTTCAAGATTTAATGGGGATAATTTTGGTGACACTAATATTCTAGAACTGTCACATCCTTCCTCATGTAAAGTGGAGAATTAGGTGGTGTCATGTTGAATACACTTTATATTAGTCTATAAAAGAAACCAATAAATTTGAATTTATTACAGATAGACATAATCCAATGAGCCATTTTTTTGGCAGATAACTCACAGAGAAAATTTGTGAGAGGAATCTATGATAAATTAAACATTCCATGAGAGAATATGCATTGGGAAATTTCATCCATTTGGAGCTCTCCCTGACCATCCTCAATATTGACAAGGGATGAAAAACTATTACATTGGTTTGGAAGAGAAAATGTGTTAAGCACAATGGAGAAGCATTTAGCCCCATTTTCCTCTTGGGAAGAGTCATCACGACCATGATGTGGGATTTATGATTGCCTACTGAAGGAACCACTTGTTGAAGATATATTAGTAGATGAAAAACCTTTTAAAGGATGATAACTTTGAGAAATAATGATCTACTAGGCCTGTACATATTTGAAAGGATGGGGATGTGAGGTGGGAACCTCCAGGGAAAGTTGGGTTACAATAGGAAAAGTGACAAGGGGAGGGTTTCAACCCTAATTGTAATCTTTTATGGTAATGTGTATTCTAGCTGCTACCTTTAATACCACTTTAGGCTTATCAATTTGCAAAGGGTCCAAATAGGGTTTTTGAGTAACCCACAAGGGGACAATATTTGATATGATGATCAAGAGCTTGACATCAGAAACAAGTATTGGGCAGATTGAAATAAACAACCTATTGCAATCAATGGAGTTTGTTGACTTCTATATCTACAAAAATCTTTAACTCCTTAGATAAATCAACCTCAATGCAAAGTCATTTTTTAGGGAATGAGGAATAGAACTTGGGTGGTTCATGGCATAATAGTTGCCCAATGGGCTAGACAATTTGGTCAAGAAACATCCACAAGGAAATTGGGAAGCTTAGAAGTTCAATCTACACTGACATGTAAGGGAGGCCTAGTTAGTGACTTTAAGATCTTTGATCTAATGGGATAAAATCAAAAATGTGTTTATGAGAAACTAGCATCTTGATTTCGCTAAGAGGGGTTGAACTTCAGATGACTCTTGGAATAAAAAATAGGATACACATTGGTAAGGTTTTGAACTCTAGTGACATGGATGCTCAAGGGATTGCATTGGTGTTGAAACCATTTGATAAGAGATTCTTGCAAGGGGATACAACCAACAAACTATGCAATAAGAGAATAACTCTCATACCATTTACATACATTATCAATAACATCCGGTTGTAAAAATACTTCACCTGAGAGGGAAGGTTAGAAAGGTTACCTCATTGTACACTTTCGGGACAAACTTCCTAGTTCACTTGGGTGTCAATATTATCACCATCTACAACAACAATTATGGTTGAGAGTGTGGAAACTATGAAATGAGGCTACCCTATCCAAAGGGTGGTGTGCTAGCGCAATAAATGTGCTAAAATGTAGACTTTCCTACAAAAGCAATTTGGAAAGCAGGTAAATAGATTGTTGGAAAAAACAAGTTGATCATGAAAAAAAACCCTAGTAGAACTATGTTGTATATTCAAATATCCTCACATACATTTTATTATAAATTATTCACACTAAATTATCTAAAGGTTAATCACAAAGTTGAGTTAATCTAACCAACCACCTACACATAATATTGTATTATAATACATTTCTATAAAATATAGTTTTTATTTCCACTAACTACACTCATCAAACTTGTTATGATTTTTAGAAAGACAAAAAAGCAATTATTTTTAATGTTTAAAAATAATTACAAGAAAGTTCTATGGAAAAATAAAAAATTAAAAATGAAATGATTAAATATAAATAAATATACAAGAAAAAATAGGAAACATCATATTATGATTTCAATTAATTAAATATTTAAAAATACCTCTTGTTAAAGCTTCAATTTTATATTATAATTCATATCTCTACTTTTTCAAATAAAGTGATGTAACCCCCATGTGGGAATCATTCATTGCTTAAGGAATACGCATGACTTTCACAACAATTGTCTTCAGTGTGTAAGAAAAGGCAAAGATAAAAGGGAAGTCTCAGAGTGTAATTACTTCCAATCCTCCCTAAACTTCAAAATTATTCTCTTGTGATTAGGAGAGGTGCATTGGGAATAATTTTATTAGCTGCTACTATCTACCTTAAATATTACCATAATTTAGCCTACAAAAAATATAATTTATCAAGTATGAGGGGGATAATTTACAATATTTTCTTATTAAATATCACATATTTATTTTTTAGATATCCTTTTTTTAAAGGTAGTTAGACATTGTTAGATAAGACAATTTATAGATGAGGAAATTTGCATAATTTTACCACATTTAATCATTTGAGCTTAAGCATTCATTTTAAGCATGTTTGTATATTGCGAATTATTTAATATAACATCCTCAAACTTAACAATGTTATTATTATGATATATAATATGATATTTAATTTATTTATTATATTATATTTAATTTAATTCACATTAGGTAAGCATGTTTAAAATGATTGAACCGCCTAAAATCATAGACCATATGAGTGATAGTCTTTAAAACTTATAAATTTAAAACATGAAAATTTATAGTTTTTTCCCATACTTATAGAAAAGATCGAAAGAAATTTGATCAAGGTGTATCAATAATAGAGTTTTAGACCATTTCCAATAGATAAATTCTACAACCTACCTTAATCATGTTTGGTAGCTTAATGTTAGGAGTACAACTAGATTCATGAGATCGTGTTTCAAAAAAATAAGCCATTTTGATTCCATTACTCTACTAAATATTATTTGATAGGGTGTGTCAATGCCGCATACTTAATAGATTCTTACTTGGGCCTTGCAAAATTGCTTGTCAAAAACTATCCAACTGCATTTGTTCTTTATATATTGAAGTTATTACTATAAAATAGTGAAACCATATAAATTTATTTCTTATGATTATGAGATTTAAATATTAGAATACTCCATACTAAAACTTCATCTAAATTGTCTTAAAACATTTAAACCTAAAGTGAATTCATAAAATGCACTATCGAAAGGTCTTACTTTCAACGACTTAAATCCTACTAGTAATATGTCAATAAAAAAGTAAATTCATCAAATGTACTCAAGAAGCATTGTCATGTCAATATTGCATCGTCTAACCCATTGCAAACCTCTTGTATCAACATCTATTGTCAAAATGAAGATGATGTTGGTGTCGTACATCCCATGCCATATGGAAAATAAAAGTACATTGTGTTCCCTTACATTTCCCATGAATTACATGCATAATCACAATGCTTGCTTTAACCCATTCATTTCATTGAATATCTTTAAATTTAAACCTTCACATAAAATAAACACCAAAAATATTGGTTTAAATATGTAATGTTTGTTCACACCAAGGATTTTGGTTTCATTTTTTTTAAACATTAAACAAGCATGAGTGGAAAACAAAGGAAGTTGAATCAAATCACAAGTACCATCACTCAAGTTATTTTACCCTATTATTAATGAGACCGAATAAATTGTATTTGTGATTATAAGTGTAAAACTAGAGAGTATTAGAATGCTAAAGATATAGAATGATCAATAACTATAATTTTGAAACAAAATTCTAAATGTGGAAAGTTTATATTTTTATGAAGTACTAAGAATAAATATAATTAGCTTGAAAAAATATTTTTGCTGATTTTTCTAATTATCTGAGAGAGAAAATCATAACAATAAGTGATTGTGTAGGCTTAGGTTCAGGCATAAGATCATAAACTAGATATAGATAGGTCTGCTATAAGTGGATAGTAGCACAGTGCACTTCAGTCCATTGACTACGAAATTGTCCTAGTTGACTATAACAAGTGACTTGATAGGAAAAAATAAAGAAAGTAGAGTTCTGAAAATGACAAATTAAGAACATGGTCAAAAAATATCTCTAGATGTGACTGATGTAGGAGGATTGGAATGCAATGTGCTTGAGTTTGTTAACTATGGACTTATCCTAGTTAATTGTGTTGAAACACTAGTTATTTCACCTTATTAGCACATGGATGCTCAATAATATGAGATATCAAAATTAGGGATTTGTTAGACATAAATTATTTTTTTAATTCTCTTGTCTTTGAAATCCTTAGGGCACTTAGTTATAAAACCTACCATAAAGGAGGAGAGTGCAATGGGTTCAAATGATCTCAATCACCTATGTGATGATTGATTGGTTCCTATGTATCCAATAATCGAAGGATGAAAATAAGGATCATGTAATTCTCCCACCTAGAGTGAATGTGCAATTTTACTCATTCAACTCTATGTATGTAACTAAAAGATGGGTTTAGTACTTGACAATGATAACTCTTGACATTATTTATAAAGCTCTTGACTTGGATTATGTGTGTTCCTTGTGAGTGATATTGAATTTGGAAAGAATGGAGAATATTTTATCAATATGTATAAGTGTAAATGTTTGAAAGTAATGAATGTAAATTCCTCAAATGAGTGAATCTTGATATGTAATTATAATTCTTTTGATAATTTCATTTAGTTGAATTTACAAAACATGCAAGAAGACCAAAAATATTTATTTCAAATTTTAAAACTAGTCATTGTTTATCACAATATGTGATTGGCGTAAGTGGACTAGAGCACACTACGCTCATATCCACCTAGCATTGACTTATTTGGAGGATTATGGACAACTTCCCTATATTAGAAACAGTTTGAAGGTTATTTTAGATAGCTTGAGCATTTGACATTCGAAGTTCTTTGTAGTAGTGATAAAAAATAGATGATCAAGCCCACATATAGATAAATGGCCTAGAGAATAGAGAATAAGAGTCATGTAATCCGATGCTAGTCATGTGGTTTGTAATACATCAATAATTAACATTTTTAAGTACATGTGACTAGATTTATGTATCTACATTTCCCCCCACCTTTATTCTAGTAATGAAATTATTAGAGTAAATGATAAATAATTTGAATATGAGTGTGTAAAAAATAATTTGTCTTTGAGCTAATACTTGAATTGTGCAGGTAGTCAATTTAGCAAATGCAACAAGAGCTCATGAAGTAGTTAATTGTGCATTTTGATATTTTTAAAAGATACCTTCAAAAAAATTTAAATTAAAATGAGAGAAAATGAGGTATGTATGTAGGTGAAACTAAATTTCCATTTAACATGTAACCAATGATGGAGAACTATGTCCCCTTATTGAAGCATTTAAAATATTTGAATCAATGGAGAATTAAGAGTGAGAAATTCAAAATTTGGATAACTAATGCTCTTCAGTTGGAAAGATGCATTGTTTCAACCCACACATGCATAGGGGGTAGTAACCAATGTACTAATTCTAAAAGGATGAAACCATGATGAATTCACTAGAAGTGATGCCAAGGCCATTAAGTGTCACTATACTCGAATATACCCAATGTACTAATTTACACTAGTTTAAATCTTTGAAAACTTATACTCTGTATCTTTAAAACCTATAATATATATTTTTGAATATGTATTATGTCACAAATCTGATTTGTGTCTGCTCATGAAGGATTGGATATCTAAGACAAGCCCACTATGATTTGTGCCTTTTGAGATGAGGGATGAATCCTACAATTCATCATCTCAAATAAGTGTTAATTTTATCGTGTGATAAATATTACATCATTTAGTATCTTAGTTAATATATGGAGAATACATAATAATATAAATATAATTGTATTTTTAAGTAATGTAACATATTTAATGCAAGGCATATAATTTTCATGTCTAGATAGATTTTAACAATGAGGCACAGAGCAAGGTAAATATCTATAAATTACAAGATATAAATGATGGAATAACTAATTAATATTAAAAAAGAACAATAAGTAAAACACACAAAAATTTCATGAAATATCACATAGTGTAATACAATAAAGCCAAGGGCCACATACAAGGGACATATTCAAATGTCACATAATAAAATATCGCACACATAATGCCAAGGGTCATAAGTAATGGAAATTTTCAAATGTCACATAAGCAAAGATTTCACACATGTTGAGAAGGGCTAAAAGCAATGGACATGTTCAAATGTTTGACATACCAAATAATGATCTCATAGTAACGTTCAATCAATTTTCACACAAAGACTAAGGAACACACACAATGACTAATAAATGTATATCCTCTCATGCAATAAAGTAAAAAAAAAAAAAAGACCATAAAATGAGTGAAAATCACTTTAATCCATCTATGTGTATCATTGTCTTATCATAACAATGTATCCGATCCATGTAGCACAATGTAAAATATAAGTTATTAGAAAGACACTTGTAATATATGTAGCTTATTATTACATTTGATATCATAGATAGGTATAACTCATAGAATTATATTCCCTTAGCCTAGGCCTAAACAATAAATATAAGATAATAACATATTGATTTCATGCTTAGGTCCCAATTTTTTATATTTTAAAAATATTTTGAATGTTTTGGTATTGTTATAAGCCAAATTTGCACCTTTGTAAGGTATTTAAAGCCTTTAAAATTTGGAATAACATGGAGACAATTGTAGGCTATGGGTGCCCTGATGTTAGATTGAATCTTTAGGTTAAAGTGATAGCTCCCCCTCATGAATCACCTAGGTTCATAAACTACTCTACCAACTTTCTAGGAAAATAGAGATAAACCTTCTCTAATGGAGGTGATGCACCAAATAATTTGACCACAACCAACCAACTTAAAATACACATCAACCATGAGACTAACTTGAAACTAACACTACTCCAAATCTTCCTCTCTACATGAGCACTTCATTTTGAAGGTAGTGAAAGATGCTTGGGCTAGGAGGACTAGTCAATAGGTCATGAAATGACAGTAATGAAAAGATAACTCACTTAACCTTTAAAATTCACTTGGACACTTCAAAATACCCAAAAAAGGCTTTCAAACTAAATATGAATGCTAGAGACGGACAACATGTCAAGGAAGAAAAGCTACTCACTTGACAAGATCAAATAGTCACAAACACATTAAAACTAGTCAAAGGAGGAGGTAAACTAAACTTTTTTCATTGATCAAAGGATTTAAAGTGGGTAGGGATTCACTATACCTAGGTGGAGGATACAAACATCCTATCAAGGCTGAATATATAAAGAAAGTAAGAGATGAAAGAGAGGTGTGTAGGAGAGACCATTAACAAGTGTCACATGAGGGTTATATTCAAGAAGTTAGAGAACAATTTCATAATGTCTCCAAAGATAAGTGTTGTTCTCTTGATGATGTTTCACCTTTTGAATGGCATGAAGGTCCGTCTTTCTTAATACCTTGATCTACCTCTTGAAAATTGTCCTTTGTCTTGGCTTGTGAGATGACAAATGGCATTTTGGATTGTTTAATCACCTTGAGTTACATTCTTGTTTTGATTTTGAAAATTTTCACTTGTTTATTATTCTTTATAGATGATGCTAGAATGATTATTATAGCTCCTAAATGTCTTGAAACCCATTTGGCCTTACTATGTGAATATTGATTACAAGCATCAAATATTGAGTTAGTCCTCATCAATGTAGTCTCTCTCCATATAAAGAATACTCACATAATATTAGACCTATAATTGTTAATTTTTATTCTTCAAACTCTCTCCAAGACCTCATTTTGTATCAAAATCTCTCACTTGACCTTCAATCCTTGTAACTCTAAAAACATGCAAACCTCATTGTGTAAAAGAATGTATAGATGGTAATCAGAAAATAAAGGTAGTTTTGAGGTAATATTATCCCCTTATATATACATTCCTAATTTCAATACTTGAAACCAAGTGTAAGTACAATTTTGTTTGCTATTCCCTCTCCTCAATTAGTCCTCAATTAGTCCTCCATGCCTAGAAATTGAGTTTTTGCCCAAAATAAATCCCACACTTGTGAAACCCTAGAGAAGTGTTTGATTTAGTTTACCCATGATGTGAACATGATCCATGTAAACTTTCAAGTTCTAAGACATTGTACGGATGCATAAACTATGAAATGGTCAAAAACCCTAGCCTATGCACTTGTGCAAGCCTGAGAGATAGTTAGAGTGTTTGGAAATAAAATTACAAGATATGAAAATAAATTGATTAGTTTATGTCTAAAAAGTCATTATAAAAATCAACATTCTGAAGAGACGTCTCTTTAAGTGCTCAATAGGTTTGTAGGTAAGCCATTTGACTAATAAATGATTCATTTTTCACCTTCTTGGCCAACTTGCTGACTTGCAGAGCTTATGTATCATTTTGGGAGACCTTAAAATTTGTATAAATGGTTTTATAACATCTATCAAGTCTTTATATACCTATACTCTTGATTTTAAAGCCAATTCTTACCCTACACCTTCACAAAAGATCCTACAACCATGCATTTAGGACCATTATGTACAGTTGTACTTTCAAATATATTGTCAATTATGTCATTCAAGTGTCCATGAAAGTTTTTAGAGTCACTAAGGTAATTATATGGTTAAAACAACTCATCTTAAATAATTTTAAGGGTTTTATCTTCCATTGGGTTACTATGAGGGGTTTAGGAGGGTTTATGGTGTGAAAAGTTTTAAAAGATTGTTTATAGAGGAGAGAACTTATTCCATTGAACCAATTCCATAAGATGGAAGTGAATAAGTCTATATAACACCTAAAAAATCTTTTTTACACCATGAAATATCTAAGCAAGTTTTAAGAGTCTCTCAGGTGGCTGAGTGTGTATTTATGAAGGCTATAAGAGTTATCTAGAAAGAAAAAAAATCAAATTGTTTGACTTGATCTTGAAACCCTACCTTGGGGTATTTTTTTCATATGGTGATGTGTTTGAATTTTTTTCTCTACCATATTAATTCATTATACCTCCTTCAATTTCATTGTCCCATACCTAGGTTTCTCTAGCAAATCAGTATTAGTGACCCTAGTGACTCTCTTTTACTTTTTCTTCACTATTTAAAGGTTGAATTTTTTTTAGGATGTTTCATTAATGTATTTAAACCTCATCTTAGGCCATATATACTACCTTATCACCTTCAACAATAACCCTTCCATCATAAAATGTTCACACACAAGGATATGTGTTTGGTCTAGGCTTAACAGTCCTAAATAGGTCTGTCTGCATGTACACCACTTTTATTTACCATAAATTACATGTGAATTCATGATGAAATTATAGGATCATTCTCATGTGTTTTATTCCACTGAAATAACTCATCCTTAAAATCAAGTAGGCACCCTTCTTCTCAATATTATATAGACCTATATGTACCAAATTGACTATGTTCAGGGTACAAGTGAAGTTTGTTTGATCATATTTATCTGGTATTCTTTTTAGGTTTAAATTTGGTTATGATGATTCCATTCAATTTAATTTTATCCTATACTCCAACATTTATGTTCAACATAGTATATTCTCTTCAATGCTTGAAGATGAGTTTGTATTTCAAGTAGGCTTGTAGATAGTTTTTTACGCCTACATAGACTCTTGACTAAGTATTAGGATTATCTAAGGGTATTTTCCTCTTATGTAGACCTCTATCAACACTTCATAATTTTCATAACCTTCACCCTTATATTTTACCTCAAACTATCATCTCTAATGTAAGATTTGTTTTATTTTATGTGAGAAAGGAGACCTATAGGTCCATCAACTTGTATGTCTACCTTTCTTATCATTTTATGCATTTTTGGACCATTTTTCATTGATAACAGACCCTAAATGTTCTATAATATATTTCATTAAGGTTTTGACTTCATATAACACTCTCAATGTGATATTTAGACATTCATTTTCCCTATAGGCCACATTCTTGTAGATAGACATGTATATAACCATCTAGGCTTGTCACTATGAAATAACCCTTTTCACTGCCATTAGTCATCTTGGTGGTTTTTTTAAATTATTTGGGAATCAATCTATGTTATTATTTAATTTTATGTATACCTCCTCATCCTCACACTCACAAACATACGTACTTTTTCTCATGTCTTCCTAATAGGTCAGTTTAGGTGATCATTGATTGTTTTAAGCATTGGTTTTTAAATCACACCTCTCCAAGATGTTGATACTCTCCAAATGTGAATAATTACATTTATATAATTTTTTATACATTTAAAACCACTTTCTAATGTACATTTTAAAAACATTTCTCATGAAATGTAGACCTATAGGTATATAGACTTGTAGGTCTCCATTCCTATGTTTTAGGGCTTGAATTGATGTAAGTCTAATTTTTTCACCTTGAGATCATATATTCATTTCCTTATCACTTATATTTTGAGGTGAAGGCTCTCATAAATCTTTCACCATGCAAAAAAAAACCTTCACAAACCACTTAATGGAAATAGATCCATGACATAGTGTTTGGTAGTCAGCCTGGAAACTACTTGGAGAGGATGGTGTTGGAGTGAAGAAATGAAGTCACTGATGGAAATATAATTTCATTTCAAAGAGTTTAAAAATTTATATATACCATCATTTATTCAACTGTTGAATACCTTGAAATAAATAATAAACTATGATAGTCAACTTTTCAAGCTATGTACAATGGAGGTTTTTTGCCAAATTGAGGCCACGTGTGCCAAGGGTGGCTAGGGAAATCACATGAAATATCTGAAAAAACCATACACATCTCCTCCAAATTTTATTATGCAACCAAATCATCTAAAACTATCATTTCAAGGATAAGATTTGAGTAAGTGGGATTTGAAAGTAGTTTTAGACCACCATGGTGTCTTAGCAACTGTTCATAAAGGAGAGGGGATGGATCTACAAACCAATGCCATAAATTTTAATCTTACTATGACCCTCTCCTATATAAAAAAGATTAGACCCTGACTCTTACTCTTCTGGGTGTACCATCCACTTGAAAACTACCTTTGCTAGCTTGTAAAAAGAGCGATGGAGGGAAGGAAGTAATTTTTGAACTCTTGAGACCTGTACCTATAAAAAAACATGAATTTGACTTGTAGAATTTTAAATTACACCTGTACAATGTTCGTATGTAGAAGTGGAGCTCTCATGTCTATACAAGTGACTTAAAATTTCCTCTTTAGAGTCTTTTTTTGTAAAACTAAAATGTTCTAACATCTTTGACATACATGGAAGTTACAAAACCCTCAAAAATCTTGGAGAAATATGTTTGTATGGATCAATCACTTGGTCAGCTTTGGTATACATTGGAGTTAGTTAAAATCACCTTTTTCCTTCATAAAACTTACCTTAAATTTCACAAAAAAACCCTCAAACTTTCCAAACACATGTGAAATATTAATAAGGGGTGGAAAAATGGAGAAAATGACTTAAAGAGAAACCTAATAACCTATGACACTTCTTAGACTCAACTCTTTCTCACCACGACATGAATAGGCTAGTCTAAAAGAAAGACAAAGTATTACCATATTTTTTTCAAATTAATCTTAATCTTTCCTAACAAGACATTTGAAATGCTATTTGAGGATTTCATAATGCATGAAAAATCTATGAATATGTCTAACATGACATGAAATGCATTTTTTTACCTATAGGGTTTGAGCTTTTGACCTTAGGGTCAAAATTAGTCAACAAGTATATTTGATGCTTTTGTAATTTTTTATATATTTATAAATAAAATTGGGTAAGTACATAAAGTTCATAGACAAAAAAGTGGCCTATTCATGGAGATGATTTTCCTAAAATTTTATAAATCTAAACTCTATAGATAATTTGAGATATCTACACTCCAAATTTTAAGATGGTGTAGGAACATGAAATGTAGAATTTTGAGTCTCCATTTCAAAACAATATTTTTTAACAAAATGGTTAAGCATAACTAGGTCAAACATATAAAATTTGAAGAGGAATTACTATTTTTTTTAAAGAAAATATAGTAGATAGGCAGTCGTGTAATGCACCATTTTTTTAGCAGTATTTAATATATTTTTAAATACTTCAGTGAAAATTTAGATAAGATCTTCTAGATTGTGACCTATATTTTTTCAATGAATAATTTTTTTAATGAATTTTGAAATTAAATAGATCCTAAAAACTAACATAAAAATGGATAGTTGCCCATACGGCATACCTAACTACCTAAAAAGACTAGTTTTTTTAATGTGTGTAGAATTAAGCCTAGTTTTTTACCATATAACTTGTTTTACACTTGGATCAAGGAAAGATAAATTATATGGAAATGCATAGGCATGTATGTTTGTGGTATTTAGTGGCCTAAAAAGGTATAGTTAGAAATAAACATAGTTTGAAACCTTATATTAGTCCAAAATTTATAAAAATCATATTTTTGGAAATAGGAGAGTGTGGTCATCATCATGGTATTATGTTTTTTAACATTACCATTGAAATTTGTAGTGTATTTAGTGATTGAAGTTGAATTTTGTTGGGTTTTTTAATCATAACTCTCAGACTTGACTATAGATTGAGAGGTCTAAACTTTAGCTTGGGAATCCAAGCCATTCCTAAGCTAATAAAAGGTATGATAGTTAAACTCAAATTTAAATATCATAATCACATTAATGTATAACATAATAGTGTTAATAGTTAACATGATCACATTATTAGATAAGGCAATCACATTATTATAAAAGCAATAACATGATCATGTTACTTTTGTTTTGCACATTAAATAATGTGAACATGTAGATGGAGTGAATATTCATTAATAAATAACATGATCACATTATTATAAAAGAAATAATATGGTTGCATTCCTCTTATTTTGCACATAAAAGCATGTGGACATGCACATGAAGCAGGTCTTAACCAAAATATTATATTCACTACTCTAAATGTAAACTTATACCTTAAATTTATTTTAGTAAATATAAATAATTAGGGTCACTCTGCATCTGATAGAGTTGGTCCCATAGATGCATGCCTTATGTTGTGGAAAACAAATTTTCTAAATCCAATCTATTCAGTACGTAGGCATTTTCAAGGTCTAAGTATTAAACATAGGTATTTATGTACATAAATTTTGTAATTGATATCCATTTTTGGTAAATGTATAGTAATTTTAATGGTTTTTGTGCCTTTTAGATTGATTCCTAGCATTTCTAAGAGTCGTAGGTTTATCAAAATTGAATTTTTAAAACTACTCACTTTAAACTTGATCCAAAGTGGTGTGATTGGGGTAGTGTAGGTCACATTTATGAACTACTCACATCAAATGACCACTTTATGTTAATTTCACTTTTTCATCATCCCTCCCTCATCTCTAATCACTTCTTACTCATCCCTCATTACCCCTAATCACTCTCTCATCATTCCTCATTGTCCCTAATCACTCCCTCATTGACCCTCACTATCCCTAGTCATCTCTAATAACTCCCTTATTATCTATAATCACTCCTCCATTGACCCTCACTATCTCTCATCATATCCAATCACTACCTCCTCATCTTTAATTATCCATAATCACTTTTTTCTCATCCATTTTCACTCCCTCATCATCCCTAATCACTACCTCATTCACCTTCATTATCCGTCATCATCTCTAATCAATCAAGCTTATCATCCCTAATCACTTATTCATCATCCATCACCATCCCTCACCATCCCTAATCACTCCCTCCTCATCCCTCATAATCCCTAATCATTCTTTTCTCATCCCTCATAATTGGTAATCACTCCCTCATTGACCCTCACCATCCATAATAACTCCATCATTGACCCTCACCATCGATCATCATCCCTAATCACTCCCTCATCATTTGATGTAAATATATACTCTAAATATATCTTTGATTCCAATCATATGTTGTTTAATTCATTATAACATAAATTAACTCTTTTCTAGGACTTGTGTTGTCAATACCCATTTTTGATAGTCAATTTTATTATTAAATGAATTGAATGACTTCACAATTTATAGTCAAGTAATATAAGTAATAACATAAAATAGAGTCTGAATTTTAGCTCATTGAATTATCTTTGTTGTGCATCTGACTAGATGAAATTTTATTCTATTCTACCTTTGATAACTTTGTTCAAAGGATAAAAATTTATAAAAGTCTCTTGTATAATTTTCTAATTCTAAGAATATTTGAATTAGATGTAATTCTATTTGGTTATTCCCATTCTTGTATGACTTGAATCTTGTTTAGGTTCACACATGCACTCCTTGTGTGTGTAATGTATCCCAAATATTTTATCTTTTTCATGAAAAATGAACATTTATTCATGTTATCATAAAAAATATGTTTCTACAAAATGTTAAACACTAGTTCAGCATGGTGTAGTTGTTCATCCCATGTTTTCTAAAGATTAAGATGTCATCTAGGTAGATTTAAAAAATGACATAGGTAAAGGACCTAGGATGTCATTCAACATCTCAATCAATGAATTAACTACATGAGTTAACCAAAAATTCATAACCAACTAGTTAATCAATCCTTCCTTTATTTTTAATATTATATTCTAAATGTTTAAAGGTTTAACATGAATATGATGATACCCAAACTTAAGATCAATTTTGGAAAAGACTTCTACTCCATGGATATGGCAGAAAAATGCATTAATATTTAGATGAGGATAATAGTTCTTCACTTTAGTCTTGTGAAGATTTTTTAATTGATTCAAAACATTGGCACAAGCACAATTTGGCTTCTCAAAGGCAATGATTTGGGCATGATGTGTCCATTATCCATGATTTCATGGCTCTACCACTTAATCTATTCATTATATAGAAATGATATGTTGTATAAAGAGGTTTGAGATAGAGGTAGTTAAGGGATCAAATAAATAGTATTTTTTAGTGCACAATATGTAGGAACTTATTTAGGTGACTGAAAGATATCCTTGTATTCATAGAGTTTATGGTTCAATTATTTTGTCTTTACTATTATTGGATAAACCACACTATGATATGGTAAGATAAGGATGTTATTACATTTAATTCTTACCATAAAGAGTATACTTCTTACTAGAACTAACAAGATTCTTTCACTTCTTAGTACTAATGAATGAAACCTTATGAACTATGATATATGATATTTTAGATCATGACAATCTATCACAAAATTTCAAGGATTTAATTCATAGACTACATGTCAATGGTAAATATATGGTTTACCACATGTAAAACATCACACACATTTAATGGTGATATGTCACAAAGGATTGCATCTTTAAAAAAAATGATTTTATGGTATCCATAAAAAATGTAGTGGACAAAAATGTAGCAGTTAAAAACATAGCATAAAAAACATAGTGAGGATAAATCATAGCAAGGATAAATTATATCAAGGATAAAACATCATAGGAACAAAACATAACAAAGGATGTGATCACATATAATATGACATAACTTTCAACTAAAGGTCAAAACTCATGAAATCACATTTTCCTCTATTATTTTACTTGTAAATTTGGTCCATTACTTTTCCACCATGAAATGTTAACTACTATCACCAAAATAAACTAGATAATAAAAAAACAATGTATTGATCACTAAAATGTGCATTAATTTTCCTCGCTATATTTTTTCAACATTTCCAATACCGCTACATTTTTTCCTCACTACATTTTGTCCTTGCAATGTTTTGTTATACTAGATTTTTTTCATACTACATTTTTACTACTACATTTTTTGCAACTATGTTATCATGTAGAGCCAATTTTGTATGCCAAGTGACATTACTAGGTTATTCATTTCTAAAGGCCTACACTAGACCATACATTAATGTATGGTTATGGATGATGTATAAATTTAATGTTAAATTTTTGAAAATATGCTTTAGGAAAAATTAAATTCTTCTAACTTCCATTAGAAATGATGAAGTGTATTGGCTCACCATTGATCTACATTTGTTAATGAAATAATATTTATAATTGATATAATTAGTTGTTGAGGGAAGTAGAGATATTTTTAGTACCAATCATATCATTGGGTTCATAATTTTTTATCTATTTACTTTTATAGTTCTAGATAGCTTGTACCCACTTCTTGAGATATGCAAGTAGGGAGTTCATAGTGTGATACTCCTCATTGGATTCTATATTAAAGTTATGAATTGAGAAAACCTTTCCAATCTTGGACTACTTGTTCTAATCATTTAAAAATCATTTTCCACTCTTTGGTATGATGAGTCAATCAATAGACATACAAATAGAAGGCATTCAATGTAATTGTTTAGATCATAAAATATCCCCATATGGAAAGAAATTGATTGGTTTCAAGAAATCAAATACCTTGGTGATCATAATATTCACTAGCCATTTTTGGTCCTATGGTGGGTTTACTTGCTTCTCTTTTTTTGGTAGATTTTCAATTTTGAATTACATCATTATTAATAGGCCCATATTTTTAATAGGTGCTAAATATTTATGTTTCAAATTTTCCTCCACATAATTTTGATCACTTTGTCTTATATTTTATGCTAACAATCAACTCTCCACTTATATATCCTATCATTTTAAAACCCCAACAAAATACCATCATCAAGGTTTTGGATGGAGTGATTAAGGATGAGGAGGGACAAGGTGGAATTGAGTAGAGATTATGAGGGATTCAATAGGGATGATGATGGATGGTGATGGCTAATGAGGGAGTCACTACGGAGGATGAGATTATGACTAGGGATGGTGAGGGATGGTGAGGTTAAATGAGGGAATGATTATGGGTGATGAAGAATGAGGAATTAGTGATTAGAAATGATGAGTTATGATGAAATAGTGGTTAGGGATGATGAGGGATAGTGAGGCCCAATGAGGGAGTGATTAGGGATGATGAGGGAGTGATTATAAATGATGAGGAATGGTGAGGGTCAATAAGGGAGTGATTAGGGATGAGGATGGAGTTATTAGGGATGATGAAGTGATGATTAAAGATGATGAGAGAGTGATTATGGATGAGGAGGGATGGTGAGAGACAATAAGGGAGTGATTAGGGATGATGAGTGAGTGATTAAAGATGATGAGGGATGGTGAGGGTCAATGAGGGAGTGATGAGGGATAAGGAGTGAGTGATTAAGGATGATTATGGATAGTGAGGGTCAATGAGGTATTAATCATGGATGATGAAAGAGTGATTAGAGATGCCTAGGTATAGTGAGGGTTAATGAGGGAGTGATTAGGGTCAATGAGGGAGTGATTAGGGAAAATGAGGAATAATAATAGAGTGATTAGGGGTGAAGAGGCATGAGTATAAAGTGATCAAGGATGAGGGAGGGATGATGAACAAGTGAAATTAGCACAAATTAGTCATTTTATGTGTGTGGGCTATCAATGTGACCTATATTACCCCAATCACACCAATTTACATCAATTTCAAAGTGAGTGGTTTGTAAAATTCAATTTTGACAAACTTAGGACTATTAAAAATGTTAGTAAAATTCAATTAAGAGAAACCTAAAAAAAATTGTATGTTTACCAAAAATTGACATCAATTGAAAAATTTATGCCCTAATATCCCTAGGTTGAATATGTAGACCTTGAAAATGCCTAAGTACTGACTAGATACGATTTAAAAAAACTATTTTCCACATCGTAAGGTGTGTAACTATGAGACCAACTCTATCAGATGTAGAGTGAACCTAATTTATTATATTTACTAAAATAAATTTAAATTATAAGAAAAAATTATACTTAACATTTATAGTAGTGAATATAATCTTTTGACCAAGATTAGCTTCATGTATATGTCCACATGCTTTTATGTGCAAAATAAAAGGAATGTGATCATGTTATTACTTTTATAATAACATGATCATGTTATTTATTAACCAAGATTCAATCCATCTACATGTTCACATGATTTAATGTGAAAAAAAATGAACATGATCATGTTATTATTTTTACAATAATGTGATCACATTATTTATTAATGTGATCACATTATCTATTAATGTGATCATGTTATCTATTAATATAATTATGTTATGTATTAACGTGTTTGTGTTATGGATTAATAATTACTAAGCCATAATTTAAATAAAATGATCATGTTATTTCAATAACTTAATCATGTTAACTAATAATGTGGTTACGATATAGAAAATATCCATGGTATTATCCCCCAACTCTATGCACTTACCCAATTACCATATGATACCATAAATGGGAGGACCATAGTGTTTTCTTTGATTTTTTTTTTTTGAATATGTATTTTAATTTTAAAAAATTCCTACATGTATGTGTATCTTAATCTAAAAAGGCATTATGTGTTGCAGTGTAACTATGTGCATCATATCTTGTAGTATCTATTGAAACATGTATGATTTGACAAGGTATAAAATTTGGTGGAGTCCGATATATAATAAATGTCACCTTTTCTATTAATATTGTGGAATTTATTTATTTATTTGATGTGCTACCTTAGAACACAATGTAGAATATTTTGATTTATTAGAACCTTGCATAATTCTCTACTATGAAGCTTTCTTATTTTTAAGGTATACTATTTTAATTTGAATTGATTATAAATAAATATTTTGGATACTTATTATCTTTATAAAATTATTTTTTAATACGTTGTGTGACCAAATTTTGTGGCGATAGGGGGAAGGAGGAGTTACTACTAATTCTAGAAGGTACTCCTATCAAATGTGTAGAAGTTTGACCACTTTATTTAAATGTATGTACTAAAATAATCTTTACACTCTATATTTTACTACGCAAATATTTTGAATCCAAGGGTATCCTAGTAACATATTAAATACTTTGATGCTTGGTAGTATTAGAAA
Organism: Torreya grandis; assembly: GCA_037957365.1. Taxonomy (NCBI): domain Eukaryota; kingdom Viridiplantae; phylum Streptophyta; class Pinopsida; order Cupressales; family Taxaceae; genus Torreya; species Torreya grandis. Next base: position 661,562 of record JARHVA010006728.1, on the reverse strand, counting down.
TGTGGTTGTAGTTGTTTCTAAACCAATTTAAAGAGGCAACACTATTTTTCCAAGCTTATCATTTGTATGACCATTGAATTCTTTGATGACTCTTGATGTTTTCATAATGAGCCACGATCTATCATAATGGTGCATTATTGAGATTTGGTGAGATTCCAACACACTATACTCTTGACATGTGAAAAGACAAACTCTAGTAGTAAAAGAGGAACCAAACATGAGCAAACTAACAACTTGTATTCAGAATCGATGAAAATAGATTTGAGGAGAAGTGTATAAATATGACAAGAGAGGAATAAGATAACATACATTAGAAAATGTGAATACAAGGTAGTTGCCAAATGAATAGTAACCCCCATGTGAAAAATGTCAGCATAAGTTGGTAATTAAGAAGTGTATTCACACCGACCAATTTGACTACAATTTAGACATGCATGTGCAACTCAATGACATAATTATTAAACCTAAATGAACTTAATATTAAACATAATAAATTTAAATATGTGTGTAATAAATACCATTAAATGGAGTTAAAAAATTACACTAACACTCCCACTTAAGCATTGATTAAGTGGGTAGAAGAATTGAGTCTTGGAAACAAGGAATGATTATGTACCCAAGTACATAGAAAATTCCCTCAAAAGAATAGAGGAATCCTCCATCTATAGATTTAGGTAGAGAATAATGGAGGATTATAAATCCATTCTAGAATATGATGTTAAAGAAACCTGCACCCTTAGAAGAGCTTTCAAATGAAGATACTTACTCTCAATGAATCATTTGGTGAAGATATCTATAATCTACTCTATAGTTCAAAAAAATCTTAGATCAATGACATGTCTATGAATGAGACTCAAAATTAAGTGCATATGAATCTCAATGTGTTTGGTTCATTGATGCTGGAATGGATTCTTTTGAATCAAGATGGTGTTATGGTTATCTTAAAATATGACCTTGGGTCACCTAAATTGTATTCCAAACTCATTAATAATCATCTAAATACAAAAGGCCTCAATATTAACATTAATATCCCCTTTGTATTTAACCTCATTAGTTGACAAATAAATTACAATTTTTTTCTTGTTATACAAACTAATTGGACCTAAACCAAGTGAGAAAATATAGTTTGACATGGACTTGTGAGTTTGAATATCACCAACTCACTCTAAATCTATGTACCCAATCAAATCAAACAAAAATTAAGATTCTATTTACCCATGGGGGATTTATTCCTTCTTGTTCTAAACTTAAAAATTATTTTGTATCATTCACTTAGCCCCACATGGGCATCATTGATTATTAAAGGTAGACACATTACTTTCATGACAATTATCTCCAATGTGTAAGGAAAAGATACTTTAAACTTTAATTTTTAAAAAGATAAAAGGGAAAATTAATTCTCACAACATTAATTATTCCAATCCTAAACATTAAAATTATTCTCTTGTGATTAGGAGAGGTGCATTGTGCATAATTTCATTAGTTATTACTATTTAAATTAAATATGACCATAATTTGGCCTAAAAAGAATATAATTTATTAGGTACAAGGTGGATAATTTTTAGTATTTTTTTGGCCTAATATTTATTTATTAAATACCAAATGTTTATTTAAAATATACCATTATTTTAGGTAGTCAAGAATTTTTAGTTATGATAATATATAAAGAGAATTTGTGTAACTTTACCATATTCAATCATTTGGACCTAAGTAATAAAAAAAGAATTCATAATCATTTCAAACATGCTTACACACTATGAATTGATTAACATAACATCATCAAACTTTAAAATGTCATTATTTTAATGTAGAATATGTTATTTAATTAATTCATCATATTGTATTTAATTAATTCATATTTTTTGAGCATGTTTAAAACGATCGAACCACATGAAATCACAATCAAAATCAATGATAGTTTCTAAAAACATGAAAATTCATAGTTTTATCCCCTACCCATGGATAATATTGAAATAAATTTGAACAAGGTGCTTCAATAATAGGGTTCTAGACCATTTCCAAAGGATAGATTCTAAACCCACTTGAATCATGTTTGGTAGCTTAATTTCATGACTACAACTAGATGCATTAGACCATGTTAAAAAAAAGTCATTTTTATTCCATTACTCTACCAAATATGATTTAATGAATTTTAGAGACATCTCATACATGATAGATTCTTACATGGGCCTTCCAAAAATTATTTTTAACCACTATGCAAGTGCATTTATTCTCTATATATTGAAGCTATTACTTGGAAAAATAGTCTATCCATTTAAAGGTATTTCCTATGATTAGGATATTAAAATATTAGAAAAAATAGTACTAAAACTTCATCTAAATTGTAATAATACATTAAGACCTAAGGTGAATTCATCAAATGTGCTCAAGGAAGGTCTTATTTTCAATGACTTGAATGCTACATTTAATATGTCAATGAGCATATAAATTCATCAAATTCACTCAAAAAAGGATTTCATGTCAATATCCCAATGTCTCGCCCACTACAAACCTCTTGTATCAAAATATATTGTGAAGATGAAGCTATTGTTTGTGTTGTACATCCCATGACATATGGAAAATGAAAATACATTTTGTTTCCCTACATTTTTATTTAATTGCATGCACAAGCATAATTCTCTCAAAAACTAATTTATTTCATTTAATCACTCTGAATTTATATCTACACATATAATGAAAACTAAAAACCATCATCTAAATAAGTAAGGTTTGTTCAAACCAAAGATTTTAATTTCTTTAGGGTCTAGATAAATATTTTGACTAAGACAAAGAACATGAGATAATGAATAAAAAGGGTTTATGGTGCTACAATAGTTTTTATAAGTAAAAAATGTGTACACAGAAATATTGGGAGTAACATGATTAGGTGTGGAGGCATATGAGTATGAGTATGAGAATTAGTATCACTAACATCAACACTGACTATAGAAGTAGAGCTTCCAGGAGTTAGATTACAAAAATTCAAATCAGCATTGAAAACATTATCAAGTGTAGATTCCGTAGGTATAAGTATTATATTTCTTTCCTTAGTAAAAAAACAAATCTTAGAATTTGTTTCTTGAGGAAAATTTGAAATATAAGCTTCAAATTTAGGTTTATTCATAGTATAAGAGTTTAGTTCAAAACAATCATTAGAAACATTGAAATTAAAAACATTTCCTTTATTATAAGAATAAATTTCATCTAAACATGATAGAAATAAACATAATCATGAAAATACGTAATACCAACAACACATTTGTATGTAACATTCACATTTACATCATTTATGTTTTCATTTTTAATCATAGTATATAAACAATGAATTTCAACAATTGGCATTTTTAAAATTAAACAAGAACCTATGACTTACAACGAAAGTTGAATCAATCATAGTTACTATCATTCGACCTATTTTACCCTAATTTTAATGAAAAAAATAAATTTTATTTATAATTATAGGTGTAAAATAGAGAACAACAAAATGATAAAGATGTACAATAATCAACAATTCTAATTTTGAAAAAGAATTATAAATATGGAAAGTTTATATTTTTATAAATTACTAAAAAGACATATACTTAACTTGAAAAAATATTTTAATTCATTTTTTCAACTATCTGAGAATCAAAATCATAAGAATAGGTGATTGTGCAGGCCTAGAATGAGGCATATGATCAAAAATAGAAGCTAGCCATGTCTAATATAGGTGGATGATAGTGTAATGCACTTGAGTCTATTGATTGTGAAAAGTGACTTAAAAGGAAATGATACAAAAAGTATAGTTTTGTAAATGAAATATTAAGAATAGGATCAAAAATATATCTATACATGAATGATGTAGGAAGAGTGGAACATAATATGCTTGAGTCTATTAACCATGGAATTGTCCTGGTTGATTGTTCCAAAAAATAGTTATTGTAATATTAGATATCATAATTAGGTATTTGTCACCGATTTTTTTTTTTTTTTTAAAAATTACCTTATCTTTTAAATGCTTACAGAACTTTGATAGTTTTAAAACTTGCAATAAAATATGGAAGTTCAATATGGAGAGATGATCTCAATCAACCCTGTGATGATTGATCATTACCTACGTATCCAATACTCCAAGGATGGAAATAACACCCACATAATTATCTCACCTAAAGTGAATGTCAACTTGTGCTCCTTTGACTATATGTATGCAACTAATATATGGATTTCATACTTGAAACTTTGATCTCTTGACTTTATTTATAAAGTTCTTGACATGTCTTATGTTTTCTCCTTGTGAGTGATATTGAATTTAGAAATAATAAGAAATATTTTCTCATTGTGGATAAGAGTAAATGATTGAGAATAATGAATGGAATATCCTCAAATGAATGACTTTTGATATGTATTTATAGGTTCCTATTTTGATAATTTCCTTTAGGTGACCATATGAAACATGCAAGAAGATAAAAAAATATTGATATCAAAATTTAAAAATAACTATTGTTTCACATGGTACATGACATAACTAAGTGGACTACACATTATAGTCCTATTCACCTATAATTTAATTGTTTGGAGGATTAGGGACAACTTTCCTCTATTGGAGATAGTTTGAAGGTGATTTTAAGTAATTTGATCATTTGACATTGGAATTTCTCTATAGTAATGACAGAAAATATGTGGTCAAACCCACATATAGATAAATGACATAGAGAAATAAAAAATAAGAGTTGTGTGATTAGGTGATAGTCATGTGGTTAGGAATACATCAAGAATTAACATTTCCATGTACATCTGACCAAAGTTATGTGCCTATATTATCCCCCACCTTTATTCTATTAATGAAATTTCTAGAGTAAATGATAAAAAAACTTTAATATAAGTGTGTAAAAACAATATATATTTGGGTGAATACATCAATTATGTAGGGCATTAAAGTTATAAAAATTTACAAGAGCTCATGAAGTAATCATCTGTACAATTTAAAATTTTAAAAAGATAGCTTTGAAAATTAAAAAAAATGAAAAGAGAGCATTGGAGGTCAATATGGAGGTGAAACCAAATTTCCATTTAATCCATAACTAATGATGGAGTACTATTCTCACTTGTTGAATCATTTGAAATAATTGAATCAATGGATAATTGAGAGAAATAAAGTCCTAATTTGGATAACTAATTATGTTCTTCACTTGGAGAGATACATTATTTAAACTCTCATGAATAGGGAGTAGTACCCAATATAGTGATCCAAAATGGTGAAAACATGATGTGCTCCATTGAATTGATTCCCAAGTAATAGAGCATCACTATACTCAAATGTACATCACCTGCATAGATTCAAATCACACTAATACAGATGGATCTAGATTATATTTTGCATGATTGAAAGAGAATTAATAAATATTCATGTCCCCATCATGACTGCATTTCTCATGAGTATTTTACTTTTGAAATTTTTAATGTTGAACATTTGAAAATGTGCATCAATAAGTATCATGCCTTTCTAAAACTTTGAAACTTTGAATAATAATGAACATGAATGATTATAATTCCTGTTAAATTTGTGTTGAGTGATATAGAATTATATGCACCTATATGCTCAATTATCAGTGTATTCATGAATTGTAACTTTAATTTTGTAACTTTTTTATGTTTTATTTTTGCATTCATTTTGATATTTGAAAACCTTTATCCTATTATAGAATCTAATTTTAAATTAGTTTGAATCTTTGAAAACCTAGGTACTTTATATTTTTGAAACTTGTACTCTTTATTTTTGAATTTGTATTTTGTCAAAAAATTGATTTGTGTCTAATCACAGAGACTTGGATCTCTAAGACAAGCATACTATGATTACCCCCTTTGAGATGATGGATATAGCCTACAAGCTTCTCATCTAAGAAGAATATTTAAATTTATCATGTGATAAATATGTTATCATGTAGTAGCAAAGTCAACATGTGGATAATATGTCATCATAGATATGTAATTGTATTTTGAAGCATGTATGTATTTCATACTGAATGCATGGTGTACAAGTTTCATGTCTAGACATTTTTAGCAATGAGACACACAATAAGGTAAATATTGATAAAAGTGAATGATATGTATGATTGCATCACTAAATCAATGTCAACAAGAACAACAATTACAACACAAAATAACTTAATACAACATCACACAATGTTAAACAACAAAACCAAGGTCCACATACAATAGACATATTTAAATTTCCCACAACCAAATATTTCACACATAAGTCCAAGGTTCAAAATGAATAGGCATTTTAACACATAAACAAATATTAAACACAATGGGAGCATGGTGACAAGTAATGCACATGTTCAAATGTCAGACATATCAAGCAATGTTCTCCTAGAGATGTTCAAGTAATTTATACACAAGGGTCGAGGGTAACACACAATTAACAAGCAATGTCTATCATGAGATAAATTAAACATCAATGAATTAGAAGACTACAAGTGAATACTAGTATTCTCCATTTATATGTATCAATGTCATATCATAAAAAAGTAGTATGTCCATGTAGCACAACATAAAATATGGGTTATTAAAAATACACATGTAAGATATGAAACTCATTATTTCATTTGAGGTCATAGATGAATATAAATCCTAGAATTATATTTCCATAACCTAGGTATGGACATTAACCATAAGATAAATAAGAATGTGAAGGCATAAATAACATCTTATTGTCATGCTTAGGTCTTGATTTTTTATATTTTTAAAATATTTTGAATGTTTTGGTATTTTTACAACATTTGATATTTTTAATTTTTTTGAAATATATGTTATTTTATATATTTTAAAAGTAAATTAGACTATGATCACATAAATGGGATGACCATAATGTGTTCTTGGATCAAATATTTTGAATATGAATTTTTTGTTTGTGAAAAGTGTTACATGTAGGTGCATATGAATATAAAGAGGCATCAAGTGTTGTGTAACTATCTACATCATTGTTTTTATTATCTATTGCCACCTTTATGAAATGAGATGTATAATTTTATGGATTTTGTTGTATAATAGGAGAATGTTGGCTATGAAACTTATTGAACTATCTGAGGTGATTCTTATAACATGATGTAGAAGGGTTTTATTTCTTGGAACCTTGCATAATTATCTAATATGAAGCTTGATTCTTTGTAAGTTGTACCATTTTACTTTGAATAAATTATAAATAAAATGTTGGATAGGTGTTGCAAATGATTCTACATTATGCTCTTGAATGGTTATACTAATTATCTTTGTAACATATTTTTTTAGTAGGTCATGTGACCAAATTATGTGGTGATGAGGAAGAGGAGTGATAACTATAGAGGGTACTCATATTGAATTCATAGAAGTTTGAAAACTTGATTGAAACATATGTACTCAAATAATATTGGGAGTATATATTATAATACACAAAGTTTCTTGATCCAAGGGTATCCTAATAACATATTAAAAACTCACTTTTATGGTAAGACTAGAAATGGGGTTGCCACTCTTGCTAATCAAACATGAAGAAGAAACACTATATTACCAAGATTATCATGTATATGACCATTAAATGATTTTAAAAGTCTTGATGTTGTTAGAATGAGTTATATCTATCATAATGGGGCACGATCGAGAGATGGTGATATTCAAACACACTAGACTCTTAACATGTGAAAAGAGAAAGTCTTATAGTAAAATAGGATCAAAGATGAGCATAATAACAACTTTTATTTAGAATATATGAAAAGAACATTTAGGATAGGTACATAAATAGGATAAGAGATGCATAAATCCACCTAAAATTTTCAATTTTAACACAAGACAATTGAAAAATTAATAGTGACTTCCATGTGCAAAATGTCAACACTAGTTGGTAAATGACAAGTGCATCCACACAAACCAATTTGACTACAATTTCAATATGTTCATGTGAAATTAAATGACCTCAATATTACATGTAAGTGACCTCAACATTACACCTAAGTAAGCTAAATACATGTGTAGGAAAAACTAAAAAATAAAATAAAAACCTACATAACACCCCCCCCCCCTCCCAAGAGTATCATAGGTGGGTAGAATACTGGGGTCCCAAAAAAGGTTTGAATAGGTACCCAAGTACATAAAAACTTTCCCTAAAATAATAGAGAGAACATGACCCCACAAGTAGGGAGATAAGAATACATGTCTAGAAACCCCCCTAGAAGGTGAAATTAAAGTAACTCACACCCCAATAATAGCTCCCAAATGAAGATACTTGATCTTGATGAAGGGTTTGATGAAGATACCAACAATCTAATTTTTCATCTATAAAATTATAAGATAAATGACCTATCTATGAATGAGCACTTGAATGAAGTGCATATGAATTTTGATGTGCTTGGGCCTATAATTATGGAGCATATTCTTATAGATCTAGATAGTGATCTAGTTATCACAAAAGATGAATGTGGTTCACCTGAATGTTATACCAAACTTAGTAGAAAATCCCTAAATCTAAATAATATCAATGGTAACATTAATAACTCCTATATATTTATTCCTAGTAGATGATAAACCAATAACACATTTCTTCTTTCTAGACCATATAATTGGACCTAAACCAAGTGAGAAACTATACCCTTAAGTGGTCTTGTAATGTTGAATATCTCCCAACTAGTCTGAATATATGTAGCCAATCAAGTTAAGAAAAAAGTAAGCTTCTCGCATCCCCATGTGGGATTTAATCCTTCCCATTATAACATTAAAAATTATTCCTTCTTATTATATTAGCCCCACATAGGCATCATTTATTGTTAAAGGTAGACATATTACTTTCACTATAGTTATCTCCAATGTGTAAGGAAATGATGCTTTATATTTTAGTCTTTAAATATATAAAATGTGAAGGTAAGTCTCTCAGTGTTATTCCTTCCATTATTAAACTTTGAAATTATTACCTTGTGATTGGGAGAGGTTCTTTGTGATAAATTTTATTAGCCATTAGTATTTCACTTAAATATTACCATAATGTATCCTAAAATAATATAAGTTATCAGACATGAGGCTGACAATTTACAAAATTTTTATTGATATTTATTTATTACATATCAAACATTTATTTTTTATATGCCATTTTTAGGTATTTAGATATCATTAGATAGGATAATATATAAATGAATAAATTTGCATAACTTTACTACATTTAATAATTTAGACCTATGCAATAACAAAAGAATATATTATCATTTTAAACATGCTTAAACACTATCAATTAATTAACATAACATCATCAAAATTAATAGTGTTATTATTTTAATAAACAATATGTTATTTATATAATTCATTATATTATATTTAATTAATTAATAGTGTGAGGGCATTTTTAAAATGACTGAACCACCTCAATTCACAATCCATATGAATGATAGTTTTTCAATCATGAAAATTTACATTTTTTTCATACACTTATGGAGATAAATTATTTTTTCGAAAATGTGTTTCAACAATAGAGTTCCAAGCCATCTCTAATGGATAAATTCTATACCCTACCTGAATCATGTTTGGAAGCTTAATTTCATGAGTATAACTAGATTCATTTGAACATGTTTTTATAAAATAAGCCTTTATAAATCCATTACTCTAATGAATATGATTCTAAATATTGTGGAAATTCCTCACATGTGATAGATTATTACTTAGGCCTTCCAAAATTTCTTGTCTATAACTATGCAAGTAGATTTATTCTTTTTATATTGAATTTATTAATTGTAAAAATGGGCAATCGATATAAAGGTATTTATAGAGAGTAAGAGATTAAAATATTAGAATACTCAATAATAAAAATTCATATAAATTGTTCAAAGACATTAAAACGTAAAGTGGATTCATCAAATGCACTAAAAAAAGGTATTATTTTCAATGAATTAAATCCTAATATTAATATTTCAATAAAAATGCAAATTCATTTAATGCACTAAATAGATGTCTTCATGTTAATAGCCCACTGTCTCATCCACTATAAACCTCTTGTATCTAAATATATTTTGAAGATTAAACTAATGTGGTGTTTTACATACTATGACACAAAAAAATAAAGTACATTTTATTTCCCTACTTTTTTCATTAATTATATGCAAAATCACAATGTTTGTTACAACACATTTGTTTCATTGAATCCCTCTAAATTTATATCTTCACATTTAATATACACAAAAAAATCATGGTTTAAATAGGTAATGTTTGTTCAAACCAATTATTTCAATTTATTTAGGGTCTTGATTGGTATTTGACCTATTATAAAGACTAAGAGATAAGTAATTATAATGGGTCATGATGGTTCGATAGTTTTAGGAGGCACAACATGTGTATTAGGAAGTGCATATAAATAGTACAAGTAACTTGAATTGGTGTGTAGGTATATTAGTACAATTAGGAGGATTAGGAGCACTAACATTGACATTGGCTATAGAAGTAGAGCTTCCCAAATGTAGATTACAAAAATTCAAATGAGCATTGATAACTATCATGTGTAAATTCCTTATCCCTAATTCTTATATTTCGTTCCTCATTAAAAACATAAATCTCTGCATTTTTTCTTGAGGAACTTTCAAAATATGATATTCACATTTAGTTTCATTCATAGTATAAGAGTTTAATTCAAACCCATCATTTAAAACATTAGAATTTAAAAAAAAATCATTATTATAAAAATAATTTTCATCTATCCATAATTTAAATAATCACAATCATGAAAATGCATAATATCAACTACACATTTTAAGGTAATATTAACATTTGCATCATTTACATTTTCATTTTCAAAATAATTAATTTCAATAATTGGCATTTATAAAATTAAAGAAACACTAGTTGAAAATAAATGAAGCTAAATAGAATCACAAGTACCATCACTCAACATATTTTACTCTATTTTTAATGAAACACAATAAATTGTATTTTTAATTATAGGTTTAAAACTAAAGGATATCATAATGCTAAAGATTTACAATAATCAACAATTTTACTTTTGATTTTTATCTAAATATGGAAAGTTGGTAATTTTATAAAGTTATAAGAAGAGATGTACTTGCAAAAATATTTTTGTTGATTGTTTTGACTCTCTGAGAGTGAAAAACATAAGAATAGGTGATTGTGTGGGCACAATATTTAAAAAATAATAATAATAATATAAGTATGCTATAGTTGGACAAAATCGCAATGAACTCGAGTCAGTTGACTATGGAGTTGTCCTAGTGCACTGTGATAGGTGACTTGATAGGAAATGATAGAGAAATCAGATTTTTAGAAATGAGAAATTATAAATATGATCAAATAATATATCTAAGTGGGCCTAATATAAGAGGACTAGAATGCACTACACTTGATTCTATTAACTATAGACTTATCCTAGTTGATTGTGTTGAGTAAGTAATCGTTGCACCTTTTGTGCCCATGGATGTTGAGTAATCTTGGATATTAAAATTAGATTTTTTTCATGAAGAAATCATTGATTTTCTTCTCTTGTCTTTGAAACCCTTAAGGAATTTTTGATATATTTAAAACTAGTATAATTAAGGGAGTGTAAAACGATAAACTGACCTCAATCATCTCTATGATGATTGATCATTGCCTATGTATCCAATACTACAAACAAGGAAATAATTCTTATGTAGTTTGCCCTATCTAGATTGAATGTGAAATAACACTATTTTAACTATATGTAGGCACCCATAATATGGCATTAGTGATTTAAAATGATAACTTTGGATGTGTTTTATAAGGCCAATGACTTCACTTATGTCATCTCCTTATGAGTGGTCTTAAATTTTCAAATAATAGGGAAATTTTACTCAATGTGCAAAAGTGCAAATGCTTGAGAGTAATGGAGGCAAATTTGATGTAGGAGCATCACTACCTTTATGAATTTTTGTCTAATTTCAAATGTTCTAAGTCATTAATGAGTCAATCTAGTCATTTTAGGGTTGTAAGAGTCATTCATATGTGTTAGAACTTTGTCTAATTTGAATTAGTATCACTTTGTTTTCACACTAAAATCCATGATTTGAATTTTCAAACCTTCATGTGAAGTTTAGGAAAAGGAGTATAATACTTAGGCATACATTAAAAAAAATTCATAGTATGTTGAAATTTTAATAAGAGTTTATAATCTCAATAGTTACCCTCTTGAGTTTGCATAGTCAGGCATAAACCCTGTGCTATGGTTTCCACACAAGAACATGTATTGAAAGAGATTTCACTGTACAAAACTTGTAAATTTTTATGATTAGGTTGAGTCAAATGTTCTTAAAGATGTTTTTGATTTTTTTTATTTTTCACTTAATTTTTTGTATGGTTTTGAAAATACTGAGTGTAAGATAGGGCATAAGAGACCTAATAGGCCTAAACAGAATAGACAAAAATAATAGAAAATTCATCAAATAGTTCAATGAAGCCAAGAAAATTTGTGAAAGGTAAGGATAAAATATAGGGTTTTTTAATATGGTCTTATTTTTTAAATATAATTCTTTACCCATCTGTACCAGTAGAAAAAGGAGAAAAAGGCTACAAGAGAGCCTGTGTCAAAGCAAGAAGTAGGGTAAGTTGTCAAGCTTGCATTGTTTGAGAAAGTATGAGGATGGGATAAAGGTGTCAAATTGGTATTGATAGAATGGGAATATGGTGATAAGAGAGATAATAGATCCAAATATATATGAAAAATATATGGATCCATTTACTGGAGATATTTCATCAAGGAATGAACATATTGAAACAAGACCATTGTTAAAGTTCATTAGAGGGAGATAAGTGTGAATGGTTTTGATGGAATTAGTTTGAGATATGATCATGAATATCCAAGAGTGAAAGGATTTGAATAAAGAGGAAGATAATATATTTCAAGAGTAGGGTCATAGAGATCAAGAGCCAAGGCAAGCAAAGATCAAAGCTAGTTGGATTAGCAGAGGTGAGTATGTAAGATTGTGTTTCTATCCATGTTGGACAAGATGAGTTAGGACCTCTACATCAAAAGTGTTCAAATAAATGACTCTTTATATGTATTTCTATGATAATTTTTTTATAATTAACTTTATCTAAACATAAAAAACCTTTAGGAAGATCAAAATATTGATTTCAAATTTTGAAACTAGTCGTTATTTGGTGCAATCTGCAACTAGTCAAAGTGAACTAGAGAACATTGATATCCTATCCATGTGTCAATTAATTGTCTAGAGGATTAGTGAAAAAATTACTCTATGGTAGATATATTTAAGTTGATTTTATGTATGTTAACAATTTGACATTGGAAGTTATGTCTATTTTTGATAATAAACAAATGGTCGAGACTGCTATAGATAAATGGCTTAGAGAAATGGACAATTAGAGTTATGTAATTGGGTGCTAGTCATGATGATAGGAATATGTAAATAATTAGCATTTTCAATTACATGTTACTAAATTAATGTGTCTACATTTCCCACCCCCACCCTTCTTAATACTAGTAATGAAATTGCTAGAGTAAATGAAAAATAATTTAAATCTAAGTATGTACAAAAAAATTTATCTTTGAGATAATACTTCAACTATGAAGGGAACACAAATTAGTAAAATTTGAAAGACCTAATGAAGTAGTAATTTATTCATATTTTATTTTAAAAAAATCTAACTTTTAAATTTGAAATTTGAAAAGTATCAAGGGACGTGTTCACCTATAAGTAGGTGAAACCAAATTTCCTTGTAATTTGTAACTGATGATGGAGAACTATGCCCCCTTTACTAAATAACTTAGAAAATTAGAATCAATGGATAATTGAGAGTCATCAAGTCCAATTTTGGATAATTAATCAATCTCAAATTGAAAATATACATTATTATAACTCTCATGAATACATACTAGTACCTAATGTATTAATCCAAAAGGGTATAACCATGATGGGTTCACTATAAGTGATGCCAAGGTCATTGTCACTATAGTTGAACATACATCACCCACATAGATTAGAATCATACCACTACAAAGAGATATAGATTATATTTTTTATGACTGAAAGAGATTGAAGAAATATTCATTCCCCCATCATGACTGCATTACTCATGAGTACTTTTCTTATGAAGTTTTTAGCTTCAAAATTTGAAACTTTTAAAATGTGTATCAACAAGTATCATTCATTTTTTTAACTTTGAAATTTATAAAATTTGAGTAAGAATGAACATGAATGAGTATTGTACCCTTTCACTTTATTCCAAGTGATAAAATTCTATGCACCTATATGCTCAATTTTAACTATATTTACAACTTGTGACTTTCATTTGGTAATTGTTTGTGTTTTATTTTTGTATTTATTTGAATATTTTAAAACCTTTATCCTATTATAGAATTTAATTTTACATTATCTTGAATCATTTAAAACTTATACTCTATATATTTAAAACCTATAATTTGTATCATTAAAAATTGGACTTTGTATTTTTAAATCTATATTTTTTCACAAATTTGACTTGTATCTACTCATTAAGGCTTGAATCTCTAAGACAAGCCTACTACAATTCCCCTAATCTAAGATGAGAGATGTAGCCTGCAAGTCACTCAATTCAAAATAAGAGTTAATTTTATCATGTGATAAAAATGTAATTATTTATTAACCATGTTAACATGTGAATAGTATGTAATAATATAAACATAATTATCATTTGAATCATGTAAGTAACATATTGAATGCAAGGCGTACAAGTGTCATGTCTAGATATATTTTATCAATGAGGTATGAAATAAGGTAACAATCTATACATGATATGTGTCATGAAACCCCTATTAAATACTAGAAAAAACAAGTACAACACACAATAAGGTCATGTAATGTCACAAGGGCCACATACAAGGGACATATTCAAATGTCACATAACTAAATATTTCATGCATAAGGATAAGGGAAAAAATTAATAGACATGTTCAAAAGTTTCACAATAAAATATTTCACACTAATAGATAAGGGTCAATAAATGGACATGTAAAAATGTCACACATACCAAAAAATGATCTCATAAATATATTCAATAAATGTCAAGGGTCACACACAATAAGAAAGTAATGTCTAGCCTATCATGCAAGAAAGTAAGAAACATCAAAGGATCATAGAATAAGTGAATATTAATTTAATGCATCTATATTTATTAGTGTGATATCATAGAAAAGTATCATTTACCTATAACACAATCTAAAATATGAGTGACTAGAAAGATATTTGTAAGATATGTAGCTCAATATTGTATTTGAGGTTATATATAAATATAAGTTGTTATAGTGTAACCTACAAAATTAGATGCCCCTACCATAGGCATGGCCACTAAATATAATATAAATAACATATGTGAAGAATTAAATAACATATTATTGTCATGCTTAGGTCCTAATTTTTAATATTTATATAATATTTTGAATGTTTTAGATTTTTGAAATATTTGATGTTTTTGTATATATATATATATATATATATATATATATATATATATATATATATATATATAAAGTAAATTCACCTATGATGCCATAAATTGGAGGACCATAGTGTGCTCTGGGATCAAATATGTTGAAGATGATTTTTTTTTTTAAAAGTGTTACATGTAGGTGAATCTAAATATCAAAATGCATCAAGTATTATACCATAACTTTATACATCACTACATGTAGTATATATTACCACATGGCTAACTTGAGGATGTGTAGAAGTTGGTGGAGTAGATTATATAACTAGATAATGTCACACTACATATGTTTACTATGGAACATGATGAACTATCTGAGTGTTGCCTTAGAACATGTTGTATAATATTTTGATTTCTTAGGACCTTACATAATTATCTGATATGAAGAGTTTTTCTTTGGAAGGTCTACCATTTTATTTTGAACTAATTATAAATAAATATATTGGATATGTGATATAGCTAATTTTACACTATGCTTTTAAATAGATATACTGATTAGCTTTGTAATGCAATTTTTTTAGTAGTTCATGTAAAAACATTTTATTGTGTTGGTGGGGAGGATGGGTTATTTTTTATTATAGAGGGTACCCATAATGAATGCTCAAAAATTTTAACATATGATTACAATGTATCTACTTGAAGAATCTATACATAGTAGATTGTATTATGTGAATATTTTGTATCCTAGAGTATCCTAATAAGATATTAAATAATTGAATGCTTGGTAAGATTAGATATGGGTTACATTGTTGTTAAATAAACTTAAAGAGGAAACATTATATGTTAAAGAGTATATTATGTATGACCATTGAATTATATGATGAATATTGATGTAGCTTATAAATATTGAACCCTATATCCAAGACAATAATTAAGAATCATTATACATGAATTTTCACTTGACCCATTATCAATCATGACAATATGGCCAGGTTTATTCTTAATGTAAGTGTGAATTAAAAGATAATTCTTATATGAATCATCATCATTTATTTCATTGTTAACAAACGTGATCACTTGATGTTGTGATAATGTGGTTTTAAATATACTAATAATTCTGTGTATTGGATGTCTATATGATTTATGAAGAGAATGCATGCTAAATGTCTATACAAAATATTCTAAAATAGTGTCATTTACTGACACTTTCTCTCTTGTAGGAACATATCAAGTTTCAATATCTTTGAGTGTATGCCTTAAAGGGTGAACCAATAAAAGTGTGGTCAAACCTTTGGTGCTTTGAAAGATTGTAGGTTCCTATACCATTACCTAAAACCACTAAAAACTATTTTTATCCAACTCCTTAAGTAATTAAAACCTACTTATACACTCCTCTATGAAATTAAAAATTTTAAATATCCCCTAACCAAGAAAACACCCCTTTTATTCATTTTGCTACTATGTTGTATCACTCAATCTTATTTATAATTCAACCTGCATTACGAAACTCCACTAGCCCATCTGATCATGTTTGAGGCTTGATGACTATATTTCTTACCAAATAACATCAACCTAGCTGACCTTGTCTTCAAAACTAATAGGAGGGTTTAGGGCCAATCCTTGGAAACAAATATGTCAATTTCTTCATTTCTAAGTGATGAACATTCATTTTCATGTTGCTATAGCTTGAAATTCTTATATTTCTACATTAGAGGATTCATTACTTAGGGTTTTACCTTAGAGGGAAAGAAATATGTCTTGTGGGAATGTCTTGGATGTAAATTAAAAGTCTTTTATCCTAGACCTAATTTATATAGTGTGATCTATAAAAAGTTACAACAACCTCTTGCAAAGAACCACTAGCCAAAGGGAGATATTAAGGCATGATAGGTTGAATTAAAGCTAACTGTTCCTAACTTTTACTCTTCCCTTTAGAAGATAGATATTGCATAAATTAGTAGGATGAATGTTATACTCCTTGTTTATTTTACCTCTACATTGACTTGAGTAGAGTTCTCTTTGCATGTTTTATTTTATTTGTTAGTAACCATACCCATTTCTACCATGAGGTTTAGTGAGCACTAGATTATACTTATTTTATGTATTGTAGGCCTAGCTAGGGTTATTACATAATGTGATTTTAATAGAGTCTTTGAAACCCTCTCATTGGGTATTATGTGGTAAGAAAATTTTTAGTTGGGTTTAGTGGATCTAAATTTGTCATGTATTGATATAAATAGCTATGCAATGAATTATTTTGGTAGTATTACCTTCTTTGAGATTGGAATCCATTAGGTGGGACCTTGATCTATATTAATTCATTGCATAGATTTTGTTGATCTCAACATGAATCTAATCCTTGAATTTTTTAATTTTCATTTATAGTCAACTCGATCGATCCCATTGATCTAGATTCATATTCTATACATAGATTTTTCAACTAGGTCAAGTTTGTCAACCTGATTCTACTTTTTGTGCACAAGTTTTTCAACTACATTGACCCCATCAATATAGTTTCATAGTTTATGCATGGGATTTTCAACCAAGTTGAGTCTATTAACCTATTTATACTTTCTATGCATAGGATTTTTAACTTCAATGGCCTTGTTGATCTAGTTATTCTCTCTCTATATAGGGTTTCCAACTAGGTTGAGCGTGTTGACCCAATTCTAGTTTCTATTTACAAGTTTTGAACTTCATCGATCCTATCAATCTATGTTATGTCTTATGTGTGCAAGGTTTATAATCTCAGTGAACTAGACCAAACTTATCAATCTAGTCATTTTTTTGCCTTCCATGCCTAACTAAATTGACCTACTCAATTTTCCTCATTTTTGTATTTCACTTCCAGATAAGTAAATTGATCTAATTAATCTAGATTTATTTTCCTATTTTTTAAATTTTATTTAAACTAAATAGACTAACTCAATTTTATTTATTAAAGTTATTTTCTACCTTTATAGGATCAAAAAATCTCCTAGATTATCCATTCAAACAATAATTTAACATTCTAGGGAAAAACAACTACATTGACCTAGTCAATATTGTTTTATCTTACATGCTCATTATAAACAGCTTAATATTCCTATTTTATCAAATTTTAAGCAAATTTAATTTCCCAAATTTTAATAAAAATTCAAATTATGTCTTGTTTTTCTCATTTTTTTAGTTTTGTAAAACTATACCCACATAGTCAACTAGATGGACTAGATCAATCTAGTTTTGTGTCTACTTTCTGCCATCAGAGTAAGTTGACTTGGTCATTTTTTTTTAATTTATCATGATTTATAACAAACTAAGTTGATCATTTTGACTTTGATCTATATTATTCTCCCATCTAGATCAACCTACTCGATCTTGTTCTATATGTTTAAATTTTCTATCATATGTAAAGGAAATTAACTTCTATTTCATAGTGACTACAATCAATTTTAATTTTTAGTTAGATGTCGATTTATTTGTTTAAAAAATATATAAATTGGTTTTTGACAAGGTTTATCTCTCTTACCCAACCTATCCACCCAATATAATAGTATTTCATGGTCATCTTATTCCCCCTACATCTAACTATATTATCTACAACATGGTTCAAATTATTCAAAGTGAGGATTTAGATGGATCTAACCCATTTCATACTTCTCATGATAATACCCTATTTAAAATTTCTTATTATAACATTGGATAAATATATAATAAATTAAATAATATTCCCATAGGGAATCCTGATATAGGAAACATTCCTAACCCTAACCTTGGCAATGTTCCTCCTTCCAACACTAATAATCAAACTCATCCACCTCCTCTTAACACTAGAAACAATAATACACCAATTGATACCACTCAAATTATTTCTCAAATGGTTCAAAAAATGAATGTTATGATAAAGTCCAATAATTCCCAAATGATGCAAATGCAACATCACATTTGATAAATGACTAATCAATCTCCTCTCGTCATGCCCCAAAATAACCAAAATTTTATCCCCCCTGCTCATAGAGATGTCAATGGAAATATCATTACTTGACCTCTTACACATAAAAAATCCTTTAAAATATTAAAAATAAAAAATTATCTCCTTTCATAATTCCATTGATATTGGAAATATATATCCAACCATTAAATGTCACAAAACTAAATATCCTGCTACTTTCCTTAAGTCATTTGTCAATCTCTACAAGGAATGGGTCCAAACTAATACTTTATCTAATACCCAAATTTTAGTTAAAATATTCATAGGAAATGTTTTATAATGTTATAATCAACTCCCTTAATTCTATATCATAATTAGAATATTTGTTCAATCCATTAGTTAAATAATTTCAACAAAATGATCTCCTAGAAAATTGTCCAAGTCATTTTGTCAATGTTTGGCAATTACTCTTACAATCAATCCATAATTTCATCAAATGGTTAAAATCATTAGCTTATAACAAAGATCACAACATGATTGATGATAATATTTTAAAAATATTTATCACTAATTTAACACCTTCCCTTTAATATAAGTTTCAAACTTTTTCCCCACAAACTTTGAACGAAGCAATTTATCAAGCTAAAATACAAAACTTACTTATTAAATAGTTTGAGCTAGCACATAGATCAATCAATTATTATTTCCAAACTTTAACTAATGCAATTACAAGTGTTATTTTCATAATCATAATTTTCTCTAATGAAAACATGAGTAGTTAAAATAGATAATCAAATCACTTCCTACCCACCATTAATAGTGCCACAAATGATGCATTTATTATGTCCATATAAACACTTTACCTATAATGATAATTCTCCCCATTATGGTATGATCCTTATAAATTCCTTTGGATCGATGTTTATATTGGTCATTCTAATGAAACATGTCAAAGGCTTATCAAATTTGTAGTTTCCATCATGTTATGTGACATATTTGACCTTAATGCTATGATCAAATTATGACATCATGATTATCTTAAAGATTCTCAAAATAAATAGTTTACTAAACCCCATAAGCTCAAAAAATAAAAAATCCTAATCTACTTATAATATAAAAAATTTGAATGACAATATTTGTGTTATTGATGTTGATTGTGATAAATTTTGGTGTTCTAGATTTGTACCCTAGCTAAGAAGGGGATTGTTTAAGTTCTCTACTCAAAATCTATTCCAACATGGGATTGACCCCAGACTATAGGTATCCTATCATAAGGTGAGACCTCTAAATAAGGTTAGCTTCCTTCTAGATGTATCACCTATAGTAAACCTAAATTAGATCTTGCTTTAAAAATGGAGAGAGATTAACAATGATCTCTGAAAGCATGTTAAAATGACGTGATGTACTAATGATTTGATCACTCATATTTGTAGAAGACACACTATAGGATGCATTCAATACTATATAAAATCACTCACATTAGTATTTCATAGAATTGCATGAATCCAATATTAATCTATCATGGAAGGGAAATTGTCCACTTCTAAAATTGACCAACATACCATATATTGCACTTAAAATGACCTGTGAGGATTACCAAAGTAGTTCATAAAATGTTATAAAATTTAGATAGAGGTAAGGAAAGCATACATTCACTTAACCAATAAATTAACTCATAAGACACACTTTAATTCAACTATACAATATAGGAATTTAGTCTTTTATTACATCAAATAGGTGTTACAGTATAAATCTTGGTAGAGTCTAGTCATACCAAAGAGAGGGATCTGATTCAAGGTTTAGAAGCCTGTATATATATATAAGAAAGGGATGAGAGAGAGAAATCACTAAGCAGATAAAAAACATTGAATGAGGTAAAACTAATATTTATGGATTAGTATTCTCAAGTATATTGAATCATGATCTTATCAATAAACCATAAATTCAAAGGCTTTACAAAAGAATTCAATGATCTATTATCTTTATCTAGCCACCAGGTCTCCTTAGAACTCTTCATCACCTTGTATTTTATTTTTTCTACCTACAAGGATGAAAAATGCTAATGAGGACAAAATAATCATACCTTGGAACTCACAGAGTCTTTCTTGGTATGTTTTAAGTGGCCATAAACACTTGCTTATCGAGGAAATGACCCTTCTAGAAGATAAGATATTCTATTATGTTTTGTCTTTAACATAGATTCACTATGGACTAAAAACCAATGTCATTTATTGGTTTTCCTATAGATTAATTCCTAGTCTCATTTTGAAAATAGAATGTCAACCTTAGACTAAAATAGGTCTAGAAGACCAATCCTATCTCCATGGACCTCAAATGATGATGATTGGTCTCTGAAATGTGACCCTGTTCAATATTAGATTACCTTCAAGCTTGGATCTTATGCATTTGCTTTACCTGGGTCTAAAATAACTTCTTTGAATTTCATTAAAAATTTCCCAAGATCACCTTTGTTTATTGGCTATTGACTATCAAATCAACTCCTTGACCTTTTGACTCTACTCACTCCATTGATATTCCTTTGTACAAATGTATGTTGATCCTTGATATTCTACTAATTTAACACACTTATGTCATTTTTCATTAATGAATTTTCTCCCAAGATCCTATGACCTCTTTAACTTACTCACGTACCATTGATCTTTATGTATGATTTAATTCCAACCATTGGATTTACCTAGTCCCATTGACATTGTTAGATTTTCCTCACACCGTCAAATCTAAATGTATGATTCAACACCAACTATTAGATCTTCTTGGATTTAAACCCTAATAATTATTTTATATGGCTTAAAATTGATGTCTATGCTCCCATAATTTGACATCCATATGATTTTCATGGACATCCATGCGAATATAAAATTTAAGAACCCAATGGGTTTTTGTAGTGGCTTAAAGTTGACATATATGGTCCCATCATTGGACATCCACATGACCGTAATTAACATCCATATAACCATAAAATTTAAGAACCTAATGTTTTTTTTTAGTGGCTTAAAGTTTATGTCTATTTGAATGTCTCCCATTATTCAACCATATTTTAAGGCTGATAACTTGAAGCAAAAAAATTCATGAAGGGACCAAAATGGTAGGAGATGATCCTAACACTAAAAGGATTGTGTCTACATGATCTGCTAGCTCTAGGAGCTTCCTAAGCATGTTTACAAAATGTTTAAGTAAGCTGAATTGTGTGTTTCTAAATGAAGTATGTGTTCTTATCATTGATCATTTTAATCCAATCATCTATTTGTCGAGGCTTAAACTTGACACTCTCATGAACATCTTATTCTACATGATCAAATTTGAGGACTTAGATCTTGAGATAGAAATCTCATCAAGACATGAAATTTGTAGAGTATGTTCAAGAAATGGAGAAATTTGATCACATGTGATCTTATGGCCATGCAAATCTTTTTGAGCTCATTTATAAAATACATAAATATACTAATTGGTTTATTTCCTTATGACATCTTGATAATGGTATTGTTTCTTCTATGTTTGTGTAGGAACTTTTTGCTTGATCTTTGGAAGCTCAAATGATTTTGAGGCATAAGGAAACTTGTCCATGACATTGAACTACTCAAAAAACATGAAAACTCACCTAGATCCTGTATCTGATTTTGGCCTATCTCTTGAAGATCAATATATTTACACTTTAAGCTTGCTTAAAGTGTTTCAAAAGCATTGTAAGCAATATGATCTCCCTTTAATTCAATCGGCTCCTTGTGATATTGGATCACTTATTCAATTAGGACCCTACTCAGTTTTTCATTTTGAATTAGGTAAATTTTGGTATATGGGCCAAATTTAGCCAACAATAAATACCACTCCAACTCTAAATATGTGAATTTAGCTAAAGATAACTATATATGTAATGTTCCTCATAAGGATTCTATCATTAAATATAATAAATCCTCTATTGATGAATAATTACTTAAATATACTACAAATATTATACCTACATATTCCAAACCAAATGATGAACCAATTCCATAGCCATAACCCCAATCTATTTCTCCTATACCTATGAAAAATGTCAAATATCACAAACTTCATGCTAGTTCTTCATCCTCTAGATTGCATTAGAACTTTTTGCAATAGCTTAATTTGATGCCTTGAAAAATTCCCCTTATATAAATAGTTTTAACTTATCCCTATCATAATATATTCCTTATGTAACAATTATTAAACATCTAATAAGCACAAACTAATGATTCAAAAATCCATTGTAATGATTCTCCACTTATATAAGTCCATACAATTAAAACAATCTCCTCTTCCATAGAAACATCCATAGAATTTCTCAAAGAAGATATCATTAACTATGAGATTTTGTTTCAAGCAGATGATTTGCCTCTCTTTATGAAAATTAGTTTCAACAATACCCTTATTGAAAAAAAATTAGTAGATGAAAGATCAAAAACTAATGTCACCTTTCCTTGGTTAATTAATCAAATAAGATATACCTAAATGTTGGAAATATGATTATCATTGATGTCAAAAGGGACATTATGAGCATGTAATTGATGTTCAAGACTAACTATGGTGATTAAAGTATATGCAAAGGATCCTTTCAGAGGTCAAGAATGATTAGAATGCTTGTGTGCATGATTGGGATTCATTTGATTCTTCATATTGATCATATATATAGTTTGGGTCTATGATAAGAAAATATGAGAAGGCATTTTGTTAATGTCATCATTACCACATGTGAATAAGTATGGGGAAGTTGGTCACATGGTTTGTATCAAATTAGTCCCTAGAAGTTATGCAATATATTTGAGGTCATGTGACGAAGTGCAATAAGAGTTATGGAGGTGAAAAGTAAGCCTTCTAGGCATATTGAAATGGTCTCCATACTTGGTCAAAATTTGTGGAAGGTCATGAAAATTTGTCATGATTTAACAAAAATCATTTATGTAAATTTACAAAGGAAACAAATAGAAGATCTATTATGGGTTTATCAAAATCATCTTGAATATATGGTCTATAGGCTCAAATGAGAAGGAATGAGCTCAAAATTGAATGATCTTTGCTCTAAAAAAATAAGGTTTCTTAGCAAAACCCTAATGGTTTATTTCATTGTGTTAACAAACATTTTATATTATGAAGTTGACTGGATATAACTAATACCCAATAGCTTAAGTTATAACTTAAGCCTTTGTCAACATTATAAAACTAGCCCCTTGACCTACCAATTACCAATTTGAGTAGTGATCAAAGGAGTTAATATTTACTAAGTCTTAGACTTTATATTATGTCTAATCTTGATCAATAATTATCACTTAATCATACGTAGATGATCTAATGAAGCATAATAAATTCAAATTGTCAAAAGGAGTTCCATGTAATGTTTAAAAAGATCATGGAGTGAAAGCGATCCAAAGATCTAGGAAGAAGTGACATGGATAAAGAGATCAATGTTTAACATATATAGAAAGATAAAAAAATGTGCATATTTTAAGATTTAATAGAACGTGGAATCTCAGATCAGGAAGATCAATGGATGTGTTTTAAAGTTAACAAACCTAAAGATTGTAAGCATACAAGGATCTAATGGATATCATGAGCTGATCAGAATGTGATCAAATGGATGCATTTTAAAGTTGAGATAGTTAAATAGAGACCATTGGATTGTGGCACCAAGCACAAGATTAATGACCAATCTTGAAATTTATGTCTAGTCTAATGGTCAGTTGTAAGAACATGTAGGAACTTGTGTGTAAGCCCTATATCATGACATAGATAATGAGATTGATCTATCTAACTGATAAAATATATATTAATGAGCATATGCATGAAAAATTGAGTTCATAAAATTCTATAGACAGTAATAATCTAGGAAATTATGGTAGTGATGCATGGAATTGAGATGAAGGAAATTTAAAGTTCATTTCATAATAAATTAAAGTCGAGAATTGGCATGATGTGTTATAGTCCAAGTTTGAACACATAGAAGATATGGAACCCTATATATATATATATATATATATATATATATATATATATATATATATATATATATAGGGTTCCATATCTTCTATGTGTTCAAACTTGCACTATAACACATCATGCCAATTTTGGACTTTAATTCATTATGACTTGAACTTTAAATTTCCTTCATCTATATATATATATATATATATATATATATATATATATATGATATAAAGGATAAAATCATAGGTGGGTGAATCCATTTGAAGAGTGTTGAATAGAGACATATCTAGACATAGGCAAAAGGGCAAAAAGAATGAATTATTGTTGGTGAATTGTGTCAAATAGAAAATATAGAGACATAAAAGGAGTAGATTTAGAGTGAGATGATGTGTCTCAAATAGAGACATATTTATAAATAGAGACAAAAGGGTAGAGAGAATAAAGACACACATAGATATTGTGTAGAGTATGATCAATTATAGATTAGACTTATAGTAGAGAGTTAGAGCCAGATTCATTTATGAATCCATTTTGTAATTTTGAGTTGTAGATAAATAGAGATGTGATTGGTTGATTCCATTAGACAAGATGAGTTGGTACTTAGTTAGGGGATTGGTATCTCTTTAGGGTTAGTTCCATTAGACATTGTAACTAGTGAGGTTCAGCTGAGTTGGTGCTCAGATAGGGGATTGGTGTCTCCTTAGGGTTGATGTCCTTAAAAGTGTAACCAATGATGTTTGTCAGTGAGGATTTGAACTATGAGGATGGATTAGAATAGTAGATTCTATAGTCTATTCTCACCATGGTTTTTCCATTTAGGTTTTCTATGTATTAATTTGGTGTCATGTGAATTTTTATGTGCGTGATCTCTTCATATTTGATGTGATTTGCATTTATGTTTTAATCTACTTTAAAAGTATTGAAAGGACTAGTTTTTAATTGATATACTGATTCACTCCCCCCTTTTAGTATCCAGTTGTGTTCCAATAGTTGGTATTAGAGCCTTTATTCCTTAGGAGATGCTTAATTAGCTCAAGTAGATCTTGGAACACTAAACACAATGGCTAGTCAAGAATGATCTTCATCAAACAAAGCACCTCTCTTTGATGGATCAAATTATGCATTCTAGAGCATAATAATGGAAGCTTATTTATCCTCATTAGGGTATGATGTATGGATGTCTATGGAAAATGGATATATATCCCCTACTATAACTTCCAATGATCAAGTTGTCAAGAAGGCATATGAGAGCAATACCAAGCAAAGAATGCTATGCTTGGTGGATTGTAAAACAAAAAATTTATCAAAGTGATTTATTTTCAAAATTCAAAAGATATCTGGAACAAACTAAAGATCATCTATGAAAGAGATGACAAAGTAAAGTAGGCTAAGCTAAAAACTTACAAAGGAAATTTTGAGAGTCTTAGGAAGAATGAAAAGAAGAATATTGTAAACTACCTCCTTAGGGTAGATGAAATAGTCAATGTAATCAAAGGCCTTGGAGAAGAAATGAAAGAATTAATCATTGTTATAAAGGTATTAATATCTTTTACATTAAGATATGATTCTAAAAAAAATTTAATAGAGGAAGCAAGAGATATAGATAAACTAATTATTTATGAGTTTCATGGAACCTTCATAACCTATGAGATGATAATTAGAGAGGCAAACACCTTCAAGTGAGAAGTTTGATTCAAAGTTGCCAAGAAAGTAAAAGTAGAAGTATCCTCATCTGGATCTAAAGAGACTAATGAAGAAGAATCCAACTTTGTTAGGATATTGAAGAGAGGATTTGGAAAGTACAGAGGTAAGTTACACTTCAAATGTTTTAATTATGGTAAAGTTGGACATTTTACTGCTAAATGCCCTCATAATAAGAGAGATAACTCTGAGCAAGTAGAGAGTATAAAAAAGATGAAACCCTGCTATCTTAATAAGAATAACTTATTCAAGAACAAGAAAGGTCTATACACAAAATAAGATACTGATTTAATGGATGACAGTGATAGTTCTAATAATGATCATGACTATGCCTTTGTGATTGAGGGAAATAAATCCATGTTCTTGGCATTAGGATCAACTTATGTAGATCTATATCAAGAATAAACTAAAGAGTTTGATGACGAAGAGGATGGATAAGTGGACCTTGAAAGTTATCTCATCTATGATTTAGAGGAAATTGACAAGATGAGAAAAGAGAGCTCAAAATATAAGAAGCTTGGACAAAAGGAAATTGATAAAATGTCTAAAAGTCTTGAGAAATATGATTAGATGATAGTGATTCTAAAGACACAAGTTGAAGAGGCTAAGAGAATAGAAGATGTAGTCAAAATTTAACTACAGTATAAATATGATGAATGTATGGAGATATAAGCATAGATATTAGATTTAAGAAAAGAGAGTGAAAAAGCCAAAGGTCTACTAGACAAAATTCTAAAGTTGATAGGAGGATAAGACATTCTTGATGAACTGAAACACTCTCAAAATCCCATAAAAGAGAGATTATGTATTGGTTATGAGAAAGTAAAAATTACCTCAACTAGTACATCTACTAACCTATATGAAAACTTTAAAGTAGAAGGAGAATTTGAAGCAATGAAAGAGAAAGCTAGAAAGGACACAAAGAAGGAATCAAACATAGATGATGTGAAGAAAGTTGAATACTACATACCCAAGATAACCAAAACTGTAGATACTACTTTCAAATAGATAAACCAAAGTGAGAGACTTGAAGAAGATATATTTTAGAAGATCTCATGCTAAACCAAGAAATGATATGACCAGGCATTCCTAATATTTCTATGGTTTTTGTTATAGCTATAATTAGTTTGGTCATAGGGTTATTAATTATAGAGTTTTACCTACAAGGAGAACAAATTTTGTAAGTAGAAACTCATTTTCTCCTTTTTTAGATATAAATGTAATGTGCTATAATTGTAATACTTTTGGTCACATAGCTAAACATTATAGAACTATATTTGTAAGATCAAAATTACACAATGTAAAGAAAGACATGACTCCAAGTGTGAAAAAAGGTTCACAAGTTTATGGAAGGAAACCAAATAAGAAACCCAAGGATGTGTCGAGTGTGAAAAATCAATCTATGATTGCTCAAATTACACTCCATGCCAAGGAGTAGAATTTTTAGGTGATAGACAGTGGCTATTCTGTTATGGTCTTGGTGGGTGGATTCACTAACAGTCTAGGCTTTTGGTGTAGTGATTCATTACATTTGGTATCAAAGCACCCACCCATGTTTGAGTCACAAAGTGGGTGGGGTACACTGGCATTGCATTGTTCATCTGGGGCTCATACACATAGTGGATCTCATGTGCATGTGCAAAGCTAGCCTAGAGTTTGGACCTTCAGAAGCATGGTGGGATGTTATGGTCCTAGTGGGCAGATTCACTAATAGTCTAGGATTTTGGTGTAGTAGTTCATTACATTTGGTATCAGAGCACCCACCCATGTTCAAGTCACAAAGTAGGTGGTGTACACTAGCATTATAGTGTTTGTCTGGGGCTGATACACATAGTGGATCTCATGTGCATGCACAAAGTTGTCCTAGAGTCTAGGCCTTTAGAAGTGTGGTGGGATGTTATGGTTCTAGTGGGTAGATTCACTAATAGTCATAGAGCAGGTGGGGTACACTGGCATTGCAGTGGTATCAAAGCACCCACCTATGTTTGAGTCATAGAGTAGGTGGGGTATGCTGGCATTATAGTGTTCATCTAGGGCTCATACACGTAGTAGATCTCATGTGCATGCACAAATCTGGCCTAGAGTTTAGGCCTTTAGAAGCATGGTGGGATGTTATGGTCCTAGTGGATGGATTCACTAACAGTCTGGGATTTTGGTGTAGCGGTTTGTTACATTTTATAAGCATATGACTGGTGAAAAGAGCAAGTTCACCAAATTAAGAAAGTGTAATGAAGGATTTGTCAGCTTGGGATATAACAGAATAGTAAATATCAAAGGTAAAATAACTTTAAATATATATGGAAAACTACCTACATATGATGTCCTTTAAGGTGAAAGATTGAAACATGATCTGCTAAGTGTTATCCAAATGTGTGAGCATGGATATAAGGGCACATTTGATGAAAAAGGTTTCAAGTTAAAGAGATCTAGAGTAAGAGTTATAGAAGGCAAAAGGACTAAAGTTGACATCTATAATCTTGTTAAATTAAATGCTAATAGTTTCTTGATAGAAAATATTGATGAGAGTTAGTTATGGAATAGAAGAATGGATCATGTTAAATTTGACAACTTATTCAAAGTAAGCTCAAATAAGTATGTTAGACACATGCCCAAGATAACCAAATCTATAGATACTACTTGTAAGGAATGTCAACTAGGCAAACAAATAAGGGTCAAATTTCAAATAGAGGAATATGCAACTACAAAGCCTCTACAATTAGTTCATACTAATTTTTGTGGTCCTACTAAGACAAAAAGATCCAAAAGATAAAGATACTTCATTCTATTTATAGATGATTATTCAAGAATGACATGGGTAACCTTTTTGAAGGACAAATATTAGGCATTTAAAATATTCAAGATATTTAGGCCCATGGTAGAGAATGAGAATGGATGAAAGATCAAATGCTTAAGATCTGATAAAGGTGGAGAATTCACCTCAAATTAGTTCATAAATTATTATGAGAATAATGAGATAAAAAATAATTACTCTGAAGTAAGGACTCCATAGCAGAATGGAGCTATTGAGAGAAAGAACATGACAGTCAAAGAGATGGCTAGAATAATACTAAAGGAGGCCAAGTTACCTCATGGATACTAGAGAGAAGAATTCCAAATAGTAGTATACATTTTGGATAGAGTTCAACTGAGGGTAAATACTAACACAACCCCTTATGAGTTATGGTATGGAAATCCTACCTCTGTTAAGTACTTCAGAGTATGTAGAAGGAAATGATACATCAAAAGAAAGGATGACAAATTGGGAATCTTTGAGTGAAGATGTGATGAAGGGATATTTATTGGTTATTCCACTCAAATCAAATCCCATGTTTTTTTACAATAAGAGACTACAAAATATTTTAGAGATCATCAATGTCAAGGTTGAAGAAGGATTGAAACATGTTGAAACTGACAAGGAAATCAGTATTGAAGAGTCGGATACTAAAGAATAAGAAGATAGTGAAGAGGATGAGGAAAAAAATGAAAAATAACCTCCAAGATTTGTTCAAAAGGATCATCCTAAAGAGTAGATAATTGGAAATATTAATGAAGGAGCTCAGATAAGGAGAAGGTATATAATGAACAAGGAATAGGCAAGTTTTGCTCTAATTTCTGAATTTGAGCTTAAGAGATATGTTGAAGCCAACAAGGATGAGAATTGGCTAAAATCCATGGAATAAGAACTAAGCCAAATTGAAAATAAAAAAACTTGGAAATTAGTCCCAAGACCTTCAAACAAGAATGTGATAGGTAAAAAAATGGGTCTATATAAATAAGATCAATGAGGATAGATATGTTATAAGGAATAAATCAAGATTGGTGTGCAAGGTATATTCATAAGTTGAAGGAAAAAAATTGAGGAAACATTTGCTCTAGTTGCTAGATTGGAAGCTATAATAATATTTCTAGCATTCTCTATTTATAAGATGTTTAGACTCTATCAAATGTATGTCAAGTTAGATTTATTGAATGGGAACTTGGAACAAGTCTACATAAAACAACCTAAAGGTTTTTATTTGTCATAACAAGAATAGTATGTATGTAAACTAAAGAAAGCATTGTATGGTCTCAAATAGTCACCTAGAGCATGGTATTCAAGATTAGACCAGTACTTGTAAGAACAAGGTTTCAACAAAAGATGTCCAAATAACAATCTGTACTTCAAATCAAAAGATGAGCATATGTTGATTATTGTTGTTTACATAGATGATATCATATTTTTTGGTAGCAATAAAAAAATGTGCCAAAAAAATTCTACACCAATACAAAGTGAGTTTGAGATGTCAATGCTAGGATAACTTTCCTTATTTCTTGGTATACAAATAACATAATATAATGAAGGGATATTTATATCACAAACCAAGTATGCAAAGGAAATTCACAATAAATTTGTATTAGAAGATAGCGAACTAGTTAGTCCTCCTATGACAATTGGATGCAAGCTGAGCAAAGAGGATGAATCCCTTGATGCAAATCAAACTACATACAAATTAATGATAGGTAGCTTGTTATACCTAACACCATCAAGACCAAACATCATTCAAGTAGTATGAATGGTTGCAAGATTTCAATCTACTCCTAAAGAGTCATATGTCATTGTAGTGAAAAGGATATTTTAGATACATCAAGAGCACAATTGAATATGGCTTATGGTACCCTACAAGTGAATATTTTACTTTGATAACATATACATATGTTGATTAGGTAAGAAGTGTTGATGATACGAAAAACACTAGTGGTGGTGCATTTTTCCTTGGAAACAAACTTGTTTCATGGATGAGGAAAAAGCAAGAGTCAATTACTCTTTCCATAATAGAAGTAGAATATGTACTAGTAGTGGCATGTTGTACTCAACTCTTGTGGATGTTGTAATCAACTCTTGTGGATGAAGAAAACACTTAAGGACATCAAGGTAGAATACAAGGCACCTATGTCTAATTTTTTGATAATTCAAGTGCTATAATTATATCAAAGAATATAGTGATGTATTTTATAACCAAACACATATCAATCAAGTATCACTTACTAAGAGATAGGGTTGTTGACCAAGAGGTCACAATGGAATATGTACCAACTAAGGACTAGATTGTAGACATATTCACAAAATCTATTCCCAAGGAACAATTTGAATATTTGAGACATAATCTGGGAGTGGTGGCTCCTACACCACATCACTAGATCCTAATGATAGGGCATGAGTCTATGGGGAGTCTTGTAAAAGATTTTTTAATCCCTAGCAGAAGAGAGAAAATTCAACTTAGGCATGCATACTTCTAAAAATTTCTAATGAGTTTAAAGTTGTAGATTCTTGGACAAACTCCTTTATCTAATAAATAGGGAGAAATATTTGGACAAACATTAAAATAGAGTCCCTTTGCCAATGATGACAAAGGGGAAAAAGGTAAAAATGCTCTATTTGGGAGAAGGAGAGCAAAATGATCTCTACAAAAGTGTGGAGTTGGTAAAGTTTGGAGCAAGTGTCCATGATGAGTTTTGGGCAAATACACCTTTGCCTAATGGGGAGAAAATATGGTATGAAAAACTTTACTTTAAGTTCATCATAAACCAATGCAAGTAATTCTAGAGAAAGAGAAAGCATTAGAAGATTAGAGCATTTAGTTTGCCATCAATGACAAAGGGGGAGATTGTTGGAAATATGATTGTCATTGATGTCAAAAAGGAAATTATGAACATGTCATTGATGTTCAAGATTGACTATGGTGATTATAGGATATGTAAATAACCCTTTCAGAGGTCAAGAATGATTGGAATGTTTGTGTGCATAATTGGGATTCATCTAGTTCTTCATATTGATCATATAGACATTTTGAGTCTATGATAAGAAAAGATGATTAGGCATTTTATTGACATCATCATTACCACATGTGAATTAGTATGGGGGAACTAGTCACATGGTTAGGATCAAATTATTCCCTAAAATTTATGTGACAGATTTAAGGTCATGTGATTAAGTGTAACATGAGTTATCTAGGTGCAAAGTAAGCCTTCTATGGATATTGAAATGGTATCCATACTTATTCAAAATTTTAACAAGGTCATGAAAAGTTATCATTCTTTTACAAATATCATTTATGGACATTTTCAAAGGTTAAAAATAGAAGATATATTATGGGTTTGCAAGAGCATTTTGAATATATGGT
Source organism: Torreya grandis (assembly GCA_037957365.1). NCBI lineage: Eukaryota > Viridiplantae > Streptophyta > Pinopsida > Cupressales > Taxaceae > Torreya > Torreya grandis. The sequence continues at coordinate 628,448 of JARHVA010006728.1, read as the reverse complement.
CTCTAGGCTTAAATGAGAAGGAATAAACTTAGATTTGAATTATCTTTGCTCTAAGATAAAATAGGGTTTCATATTAATACCCTAAGGGTTTGTGTTAATGTCTTAATAGGCATTTTCTATTTTGAAGTTGACTAGTTATAGCCAGGACTTGGTAGCTTAAATTATAACTTAATCCTTTGTCAACATTGTAAATCCAACCTTTTGACCTAGTAATTATCAGCTCGAGTAGTGATCAAAGGATTTAATATTTATTAAGTATTAGAATTTATATTATGTCCCATATTGATCAATGGATATCTCTTCATTATACACAAACTATCTAATGAATCACAATGAATTGAAATTGTCAAAAAGAGCTCTTAGTAAAAATGTGAGTGAAAAGTGTCACATTTGTGGAGCTTGTCAGATAAAGACCCAATGAGCATAAGCTTGTTAGAGTTAATGAGAAATCTATCAAAATATTTGAAGGTGAGTGGGTGATCATATAAAGAAGATCAAATGGAGCAAGTGGACCTAGATGGAACAAAGTGATTGATTTTTATTGACATAGTGGAGAGTTAAAGATCGATCATGTTTAAGAAGATCGATGGAGTGAAAGTGATCCAAATATCTAGGAAGAAACAAGATGGATAAATGGCTTGATATTTAACATCTAGATAGAGATAAATAACATACATCTTTGAAGATTGAATGACATCCAGAAGCTTAGATTAGGAAGATCAATGGATTTATTTTAAAATTGAAAAAGCTAAAGTTTAGAAGCATACAAGGATCCAATAGATATCATGAGCCTACCAAAATGTGATTGAATGGATGCATTTTAAATTTGAGCTAGTTAAATAGATACCATTGAATTGTGGCACCAAGCATAGGAACAATGACTGATATTTAAAGTTATGTCCAATCTAATGGTCAGTTGCCAAAACATGCAAGAACTTGTGTGTAATCCCTATATCATGACACAAACAATGATATTGATTGATCTAACCAATCAAATCTATATTAATGATCATGTGCATCAAAACGTGAGTCTATAAAATAATATAGATAGTAATAATATATGAAATTATGATGGTAATGAATGGAATCAAGCGTGGGAAACTTATAGTTTAATTCATAATGAACTAAAGTCTAGAATTAGCATGATGTGTTATAGTCCAAGTGTAAACACATAGAATATACAAAACCCTAAATCACTTATTTTATACATATAATATCAAGTACAAAGGCATAGGTGGGTGAAGCCATTCAAATATTTTTGAATAGAGACATATCTAGACATAGGTAGAAGTGTAAAAAGGATGAGTCATTGTGGTGAATTGTGTCAAATATAAAATATAGAGACACAAAAGGAGCATAGTTAGATTGAGATGAAGTGTGTTGAATATAGAGATATCAAGACATAGAGATAAAGGGGTAGAGATAATAAGGACACACATAGATAATGTCTAAAGCATGATTATTTACAGATTAGACTTGTAATAGAGAGTTAGAACTAGATTCATTTATAAATCTATTTTGTAATTTGGAGTTGTAGATCCATAGAAATATGATTGGTTGATGCCATCAGATAAGATGAGTTAGTGTTCAGTCAGGGGATTGGTGTCTCCTTAGGGTTGGTTCCATTAAACATTATAACTAATGAGGTTCAACTGAGTTGGTGCTTAGATAGGGGATTGATGTGTCTTTAGGATTGGTGTCCTTCAAAGTGTAACCAATGAGGTTTGTTAGTGAGTCTTTAAAATTTTAAGACATATTAGAATAGTAGATTCTAGCATCTATTATCACCATGGTTTTTCCTTTTGAGTTTTCCATGTATAAATCTAGTGTCATGTGAATTTATATGTGTGTGATCTCTACATATTTGATGTGATTTACATATATCTTTTAATTTGATTTAAAATTATTAAAAGGACTAGTTTTTAATTTATATATTGATTCACACCCCCCTCTCAGTATCTAGTTATGTTCCATGATATTATCAAATTTAATAACCCAATGGTTTTTTGTAGTGGCTTAAAGTTGACATCTGTATTCCCATAATTTGAAGTTTGTGTGACCATCATTGACATCCATGCAATCATCAAATTTAAGAACGTAATGGTTTTTTGTAGTGGTTTAAAGTTAACATATGCATGAACATCTCCCATTATTTGACCAACTTTGAAGGCTCATAACTTGAATCAAAAAACTCATGAAGGGACCAAATTGGTAGGAGATGATCTTGAAACTAAAAGGATTATGTCTACGTGATTTGCTAGCTCTAGGAGTTTCCTAAGTGTATTTAAAAAAAATTCAATTAAGCTAACCCATGTGTTTCTATATGACATCTATGCTCTTGTCATTGAGTATTTCAATCCAATCAGCTATTTTTCGAGGCTTAAACATGATGCTCACGTGAATGTCTTATTCTATGTCACCAAATTTGAGGACTTAGATCTTGAGATAGAAATATCATTAAGACATAAAATTTTTAGAGTATGTTCAAAGAATGGATGACTTTGATCACATGTACTCTTTTGACCACATGAGGCTTTTTGAGCTTGTTTATAAAATGTATAAATAGACTGGTCAATCCATTACCATGTGACATCTTGATAATGGTCTAGTTTCTTATATGTTTGTTAAACAACATTTTATTTATATATGGAAGATTAAATTATTTATTGAGGCATAATCAAACCTCTCCATGACCTTAAATTGCTTGAACAACATGAAAACTCACCTAGATCCTCCATCTGCTCTGGGCCTATCTCTTGAAGATCAATATATTTACACTTTAAGCATGATCAAAGTGTTTCAAAATAATTGAAATAAGTATGATCTCCCTTGAATTTAATATTCTACTCATTATATTGGATCATTTATTCAATCAAGACCCTGCTCAGCTTCTCATTCTAAATTAGGCAAATTTGGTATATGGGCCAAATTTTGCAAACAATACATACTACTCCAACTCTCAGTATGTGAATATAGCTAATGATAACTATATATGTAATCATGATCATAAGTATCCTATCACTAAATATAATAAATCCTTTGTTTATGAAAAATTACATAAATATAATACGAATACCATACCTACATCTTCCAAACCAAACGATGAACCACTTCCATATCCATAACCCCAATCAAGTTCTCTTATACATATGAAAATTTCAAGTATCACAAACCTCATGTTGGTTATTTATCCTCTAAATCACAATAAGTTTTTTTGGAATAAATTAATTTGATGCTTTGAAAAATTCCACTTATAGAACTAGTCTCAATTTATTCCTATCATCATAAATTCCTTATGTAACAATTATTAAACATAAAAGAACCAAAAACTAATGATTAAAAAATACCTTATAATGATTCTCCATTGATATAATTCCATGCAATTAAAACTATCTCCTCATCCACAAAAAAATCCATAGAATTTCTTAAAGCAGATATGATTAACTATGAGATTTTATTTTTAGTAGATGATCTGCCTCTCTTTATCAAAATCAGTTTCAACAATACCTTGATTGAAAATTTTTTATTAGATGAAGGATAAAAAAATAATGTCACCTCTCCTTTGTTAATTAATAAAATATTATATACCAAAAAATATCTCAAACAAACATGCCTCATGTGTAGATGATTTGATAAAACCAATAAGAACCCACTTGGTTGCATTTAGATCCCACTTAGCATTGGACCCAAGATAATTTTCACTAATTTTATGGTTTTTGATATCCATTTATCTTGAAAAAATCTCCTTGGTCACCTATGGATACATTGTATGCATGTCATTAATTTTTTAGGTAGTCATTGTATCAAATTCATACATACACTAAAAACATGATTTTGATCATAATCCATGGAGTATTCAATTACCAAATCCTAAATCTCAATATCATATTATGATTATTTACTATATCAATAGTCCACCACTTCATAAATTTGCTAACATGTATTTTGATTTACATGTCACTCTTGTTGATTCAAATCATGATGAGCTAATTTAATTTCAAAACACTTACAATACCACTTTATTACCTCCTTATATATCAAAATGACTCCCTCCTTATTTAATCCCATATGATCACACCATTATTTTAATTGATGATACTAATAACATTCCCATAATGAAATGCATATGAAGCCTCTTACATAGAGGATGATTTCACTTCTAATGAATATGGTGTAGTAACACTTTTTCAAGAGCCTCTATGTCTCCTCACAAATTAACAATATAGGTGTTTCCACGTCTAAATTTCCTACAAAAATTGATTCATGCACTATCTCTCACACCTATGATGACAATTATAACATGGCCCAAGCCCAATCATGATATTTAGATGTACAACATTATCAAAATACATGCCTTTAGCTGTGATGTCCATGAGATTCATAACTCATCTACTATTGAATCAAAACCCAAAGCTTATGCACCCTCTATTAATCCATCATTATAAAACACTCCATGGGTAATCAAATAAATCTTGATTAATGCATCTTATAAACCTTATACATAACTTAATACTTAAACAACCATAAATATTGTTTTCCCTTTTTATAATCATACTGATCAATCTACCCTATCACCATCTAAATCTATCCAACCAAAATAAATTAAGACAACTCTTCCTAAATCATCACATAAAAATCTATCTATTGAACATACCAGTTTAACTACTATATACCTTGTTGATTAATCTCAACCCAATCTCATCAACATAAAACCTTTATCCTCTACTTCACCTTACATTACCTTAGATGCTAAATCTACTGACATGAGACAAATACATTTTGAATATGATAGTAAAGGTAATCAAATTATTGATATTGAAGTAGATGTCAAATATTATGTACCTTTACTAATGTTTACCAATGATGAATCCATCCATGAACTCCTCCATGCTAGAGAACCTCAAATTCCATGCCAACATCATATAATTGGCAAATTTCAACAAAAGGTTCCTTGTCTAAATAATTTCATTGTTAGTTTGGACCATAAAATGATCCTATCTCTTCATTCCCTCCCACTCCATATCATTTCCAAGATCGAAATATTATGCTTATCAAAGAAACTATAAAAATTGAATACGATACACCTATATGTCCTTGAACTATTGCCATATCTAAAGAGTTCACTCCTAAATATAATGATAATTTTAGTCTCTTCTTAAACAAATATTGTGAAACTTTTCCTTGCTCATGTGAATACATTCCTAGAATTGATCTTATCATCATTGCCCATAATATCATCACTTATCTAGATGCCAAACCCATATGACAAGAGCAAATAAAATTTCCTCTTGATATTTCTACCTTATGTCATAAATAAATCATCAAACATTTATAAACTAAATTCATTAAATTTGTAGACTACTCAAAATGGGTTTCAAACATTATTCCTGTTTGGAAAAATGTCACCATGGTTATTTGTATATGCATAAAATTTCACAACCTAAATTTAGCATGTCTAAGAGAAAATTTTCACTTACCATCTACCATTATTTATTCTATTACTAGTTACGATATGTTATCACTCATGGATGACTTCTCAAGATATAACAAAATTCATTTATCTCTCGAGGCTTAACATAAAACAACATTTACCATAGAATGGGGCACCTATTTCTATGCTAAAATGCCCTTCAATCTCAAAAAATTTGGAGCTACCTATCAACATGAAATTAACCATATTTTTCATGACCTTATTAATAAAACCATCAAAACTTACGTGGATTATCTTATTTCAAAATATAAACATCATCATACTTAACTTCATGGTTCATCTATCATATTTGATTGACTCATTAAATACAAAGTTAGACTTAACCCCTTCAAATGTGTATTCGATGTTCCTTATGGTAAACTATAAATTTTTATAGTCTCCTATTGGGCATCAATGTTGATCTATATAAAATCAAATCCCTTATCAACATGCCTATCCACCACTCCATTCTAGATAGATGAACATACCTTGGGACACTTGGCGTAATTTATCACTTTGTTTCAGAAATGACTTACCATATTTATTCTATTAATTACCCTCTTAAAATATCTAATGCTTTGTAATGGATATATTTATGCCAAAACTCTTTTTAAATAATGAAAGAATCCTTGATTCATCCTCCTACTCTTTAACCACCTTAAAATTATCATTTATTAATGTTGTATACATCATCTACCCCCATATCATTATGAGTAATCATCTCACAACAAGATGATACTGATGGAGAATATGCTATCTATTATATCAACCAAGGATTAATCTATTATGAAAATCATTATACAAAAGTAGAATGTGATTATTTAGATTTTTATTTCATAGTTCAAAAGCTCTATCAAAATACTTATGTCATTATCCATTCCAATTCACTTTATCATTTTTTATCCAAAGCTTTCTTAACTAGAGATTGAATTAGAAAATGGATGGCCTTATTAATGAAATTTGACCTCTGAATCATTACACTAAAATCTGTCAAAGAATAGGTCATCGAAAACCAACTTACAATGGCATCTCTACTAGCTACTAAAGGCCTTCAAGATACCTTTCTTGATGAAGATATTCTTTTTGTCTAAGGTATTAACCAAAAAACACTCTCTCAAATATTATTTCCATAACTTCATGATTAATATAGAATCAAAATAACCATGAAGAACCTAATCCTACTTCTACCACTAAATATAAAATAGTTATTGAATACACACTATAAGTTGCAATTGACTTACATGAAGAAACTTGGACACTTTCAATGGTGTAAAATGACTTCAAGGAGCTTGGGTAGGTTGTCTTAACAATCCCACATGATAAAATCACACCTCTAACATTTTTATTAACCTTTTATGTCACCAATAATATGAACTAATATAAATCTCTAATACTAAGCATGCAAGCCATAATTAATTTAGACATCCCATATTTACATGATTTAGGTGATTCAAAACTCATATGTCATTATGTTAGTGGATATTATCAATGTAAATGTGAAACAATATCACATATCATCAAATTGACACTACACTTTCCAAATAATTCACTTTTTTCACCATTGAACCAATCCCAAGAGAACAAAACAATCTAAATAATTATTTCACTTCATCAATGTCTCTATTTCATCCTGATCAAGTTCTTCATGATTACCAATTCCTTATCCAAATGAGGAAGTCACCTTATTCTCTAAAAAATAAAAATCATTTTCTAATTTTTCACACAGAATCCATTACAATTCAATAAATCCCATTTTACAAAAATATTATTCAAATTATCAAGCATCATAGTTACCCTCTAGAAGCAATTTTTCATGAAAAGCCCTGAATTCATAAAAAAACATACAAATAAGTCTTTTGGGATAATACCATTTATCATTGCAATGTTTAATGTACCCTACTATGTTCCTTAATTATAGAAGAAGTTATTAATCTCCTTCAATAAGCACATGGAAACATCTAGGGTGGTCATTGTAGTAGCCACACCACAACCTAAAAATGCCTATGCATGGTTTACTTTTGGCCTACTCTTGAAAAAGATTCCATTAATTTTGATAAAAAGTGTAATCTTAGTCAACTTCATGATGATTCCATTCATTTTCCTTTTGCCAAACTATTAGAGAGTTGTCAATGATGTCATGGTGATGTCATGGAGGTGTTTAGATGAGTGGATGAAGTGAATTGATAGTCTAGATGACAATGACAAAGTGTGCAATGTGTTTGTCCTAGTGTGCTTGAAGTTGGATTGGTTGATCTTCAAAGTTTGACTATTTAGAGATGCTTAAGGACAATTAAAGTGATTTGAGGACATTAAATAGGTCCCATAAGAGGGGTTCTATGCTTTGAGTTCTTTTTTGTATGAATGGATTTCATTTAGTTGATCATTATTTTCATTTAGACATTTTGGGTGTAGTGGCAGAAAACTTGAGTAGGTAATTTGTTGACATCACCATTACCGCGTATGGATGATTCAGGGGGAGTTGGTCATATGGGTGTTATAAAATTATCCCAAAATTTTTATGATCTAAATTTTAGGTCATGCATTGAAGTGTAGTAAAATATATAAGGATGAAAAAGATATAAGAATTCACTAAGTTTCCATACTTAGCCAAATTTGCAAAGGAGCTCAAGCAAACGCTGAGTAAACATATTGATGGAGTCATATTTATCATGTGTGGTAGTTTCATAAGGAGTTAATCATATGGGTCAATTATATTTTGTACCTATTTGCTATGAGATAAATTTTAGATCATGTAATGAAGTGTGAAAAAAGATATGTAAGTGTAAATTTGAGCTCTTAGGTAATTTAACAGTGTTTTCCAATACTTGGCCAAATTTCCATGTGGTAAGAAAATTTGAGTAGGAAATTTGATTGTGTTATTTTTCACATGCATGAAGGTGTAAGGAGATAGTGATCATATGAGTTTGTTCAATTTTTCTCCTAGTTATTATGCAGTAAATTTTAGGTCATGCGATGAAGCATGTCAAAAGATATGCATATACAAAATTAGGATCTTAGTAATTTTGATAGTGTTTTTTATGTTCAAATAGAGTTGAGTAAGTAGTTTGGTGATTTCATATCTCACATGCAAAAATTTTCAAGAATAATTTTTATATATGGAGGGATTTCCATATGTGAGAATATCTTATGCACTAAATTTTAGGTCATGTTACTAAGCATAACGAAAGTTATGCAAGTGTAAAGTTGACCTTCCAGGTAGTTCTAGGCATAGTTGGCTCTATGACAAAATTTTTTGAGTATGCATTTTAATGGTGATATATGTCAATTATATTAAGGATTCTTGTTTAAAAGGTGATCATATGGTCAAAATTTTATAACATGTCTTTGAGTGAAGAAAAAGATATGAAGGTGCAAACTTGACCTTACAGATAGATTGAAATGGATCCCATAGTAAAATTTACACAAGGTAAAGTTCAAGAAAATCTCAAGGAGATCAATGAAGCATATTTTCTCAAATATGTCAAGAATCAGTGAAATGTTAAGAAGTGATCGATGTTTAACACTAAACAAAGGTAAAGGATAACGGTCTAACAATGAGTGAGCATTCATACAGGTGTAGATCTATAGTTTGTATAGAGTCAAAATGATCAAAGTCCTTGATGGTTAACATGTTAAAGACTAAACAACTTTCAAAAATATAGATAGAGCATGTGTATTATAGGATGTCATGAAATAGTGAGATGAGGTCAAGATGATCAATGTTTAACTGTGACCATTTGCATTTGAATATTTGAGTTTTACAAAGGAAAAAAACTAGATCTCTGTATTTTGATAATAACTTTTGGTACATATTGAATTTGATGAATCTATAAAAATAAAAGTTGAATAGGACTCCATGGTGCATCTAGTGAACCTAGTTAGGTGTATGAATATTTGTGAAATCGAATATATTGAGTTCCAAAGTTGACTGTGTGTTCAAGTGTGTTTTGTACGTGACCTGAGAAAAATATTTGAGATTATTCTAATGGTATTTTGATGTCTCATGATGACTTATCTATTTTGGATTATCACTCTATGAGGATGATCTATGTGGATTGAAGGTGTGATAAATCTATATTAAGTATGAATAATGCTTAAGAATTTGAATATGTGTTCGTTCATGATGTTTTTGTGCACCAAGTCAATGTTTTAGTTGATTGAGCATATGCAAATGTCATCAAAGATGATTTTGATCATTTGAATATGTTGAAAGGGTCATGTGAAGTGGACCTTTGTGTTTGGAAGTTTTCTTGTGTTTTTATTTTTCTCGATGAAGTGCTAATGGAGTGAATAGGTCTCCATGTGACCTATAATGGCTAGTATGACCTATTTGAAAGGGGTTGTTGCTTAAGGGTAACATATTGATGCTATGGCCAACCTATGAGGATTATATTGAGCATTGTCTTGCTGTGAGATAATCCTTAAGGGTTAAGGCAAGTCTATTGGTTGACCAAGATGTTGATATTCATGAAATATCTATATATAGTGAAACCAAAGGTGATGGTTTATAGATTTGATAAGAATTTAGGGAGTAGAGTGAGCATTGAAACATAGAGTTAAGCAGTGAAGGAAAAAAAAGGAGAGAGTGTGTGACCATTGGATGGGATATTGAGTAGAGCATATTGAATATTATGTCTATGAATTGTAGGTCATATTTTTGATGTTTGAATAATGATCCTACATGTTGAGGACAAGTAAATAATATTTGATGTCTGTGTGAGCTTGATGGTTGATCTAAGAGGTAGGTCAAAGTGTGGACTGTGTGTATGAACATCTAGTCATATTGTGAATGTGGTGATAAAGTTGTTGCTGATAAGTGTAGAGTGATCCAAAAGGTGGTTTTGGATGCATTAAGGTGTGAAGTCTAGAGAGAATGTGTAGTGTTGAATAGATTTTATATACATTGTATCTCCATTATATTGGTAAGAAATTAGTGTTTAAGGAGATGTTTTATTCATAGGTTTTGTTGTGACATCTCAATATAGGGTGTTGTATCCTCTTTGTAGGGTAAAACTTACTAAAGGTCTAGTTGTTGTGGTAGCTTAACTAGATAGGTGTATTAGCTCCTTATGGGATTGTAGTCTCACTAAAATAAGGGATGGTAGTTCCTTTATCAATTACATCTAGTCTAAATTAGTTCTTTTTATTATAGGATAATAGTCCAATTACAAGTTCCAGTGGGTTTTTTCCTCCAAGAGGTTTTCCCACATATGTCATGTGTTATGTGCTTGATCTTACATTGTCTCTCTTATTCATTGCTATGAATGATGTGTATTCTTATTAAATGCTTGTGGTAATTGATTAAGAGTTTGAAAGGATTTAAATTGAAGTTGAATTATATAGGCTCATTGATTCACCCTCCTCTCAATGATTGTACCTCTAACAATTGGTATTAGAGCCAGTCCTTTGGTAAAGTCTTGACATCTTGAAGGTGATCCAAGGTACAATATGGGTAGTCATCAAATGCAAGAAGGTTTTTATACTAAGCAAGCTCTGATGTTCAATGGATCCAATTATGCTTTTTGGAGTGTAAGGATGAGGACATACATTATGTCCCTAGGGTTTGATGTATGGAAGTTTATTGTGGATGGTTATGTTACTCCTACTACTCTTCCATCTATTTCTATAGACAATAAGCTATTTGAGAATAATTCAAAGGCAATGAATGCCATTACTTGTGGTATTACAAAGACTAAGTTCACCAAGGTAATCCATTGTAAATATTATAAAGAGGTACATGACAAATTGTAGATCATTTATGAAGGATATTCAAAGGTTAAGTTGGAAAAGTTATAGATTCACAAAAGATAATTTAAGAGTCTTAAGATGAAGGAAGAATATTATGTGGCATCCTTTCTATAAAAATTTGACGAGATTGTGAGCATCATAAGAGGTCTTAGAGAGAACCTCAAAGAGGTTAATATAGTTCAAAAGGTATTAAGGTCTCTATCCCTCAAGTTTGATAAAAAATTATCTTCTATAAAATAAATTCATGATCTTACTCAGTTGAAGATGGATCGATTGCATGGCACCCTTACTACCTATGAGATGAGAATAAATAATGGTATACCACCAAGGAAGGAAGAATAATTCAAGACATAAATGAAGCCAAAGAATAATTTCCAGGGTAATAAACCCAAAGAGGATGACATATCTGACATTGATGAGGATGAATTAATTCCTTTGTTTACTAGTTAATTTAAAATAGGTTCATGAAAGTATAAGGGTAAACTACCCTTCAAATGTTTCAACTATGGAGAGATAGGACATTTTGATCATACGTGACCTCATAAGCATGATAATAATGAATGTGAAGAGCATGGAAAAGGACAAGATAAGGACAAGAATACATACAAGAAGAAAGGATTCAAAAAGTATAAAAATAACAAGAAATCCTTTGAGAACAAGAAGAGTCTCTACAACAAAGAAGAGTTTAACTCATCAGATGAGAGTGAAAATGGTGACTCAGAGTATGATCATGAAGATGATGGTCCTATTTAATATGAATCCCTATTCATGGTTGAGGAAGGAAGTTGTTCATATCAAAAGGAGTCTACTTGGAGTGATTCAAATGATGATAAAGATGAGGTGGATTATGTGACTGAATTGATGAATGTTATTTAAGAACTAAAGATTGAGAAGAAGATCAATAAGAAGATGAAATATCAACTCAAGGACTATGAATAACAATTCAATGTGTTTTAAGTGAGAATGAATGAAGACACCAAGGAGCATGAAGATATTATCAAGCATCATAGTTATCAATTGGAAATCCTATCTACAAGATTGAGAGCTAAAAAAGATAAAATTTCAAGGTATGTAATTGAAAATGAGTCATTGAAAGCTAAGTTAGAGAAAACATCTAGTAAGCTAAAGTCATTTGTGAGATTTGAAAAGAGCTCAGGTGATATAGACAATATTTTGAGTGGTCAAAATCATGTAAGTGATATAACTGGTCTTAGATACAAAGCAGTAGAGAATGCAACTCAAGACAAGATGAAGACTAATTTGAACAAAGAAAATCAAAATTTGAAGGAAAATCATCAGATAAGGAATGAAGGTGCTATCAAAATGAATACAAATTAGATTAGATATCCAAATGCCACCAGGTATGTAAGTTTCAATGGTTATTGTTACACATTTAATCAATTTGGGTATAAATCTAGAGAATGCAAGAGACCTATTAGAAATGAGTTTGTATGGAACTATAATAGGAGTCATCAGTCAAAAATGTGAAAAAAGTTAAGTGCTTTAACTATCTTGATGTGGGACACTTTGCAAACCATTTTCAACATAAGGTAAGGTGAGGTGAGTCCACTTCAAAATGAGGAGGTTATTTGATCTATCATGACATAGGACACATTGCAAGTTTATATCCAAAAAAGGTAAGACAAACTATGTTTCCATCAAGGATTATTGTTTTCTACAACTGTGAGAATATTGGTCACATTTATAGGTTCTAAAAACAAAGGCCATTAAGTCAAAATAAGTTCAATCAGACTCCAAGAGTGTAAGGAAGAAGGAAAGTTAAATCATGGAAACCGAAGGTGGTAATTTTTGGTCATGATGAGTCTGTAGGTCCAATTAATCTATTTTATATGGTGTATAATGCTTCAAAAGTTAAAGAGTGTTTAGGGCTCTCATTATCTACTCATGTTGTGAATGAAAAGACCAAGATCAAAAATAATACCAAGGTACTGGTTGAGGTTAGTTTTGAGATGTGTATGGATCCAAGTGAACATCCTACCATTTTTGAGTATGTATCATGTAAAGAACACCAATTATTAGTTCCTAGTGATGAGGTTCCTAAGTGTAAGGTGGATTCCTTAGATGAAAAGGTATGTCATGAATCTATGTTGTGTCCATGTATTGTCAACTCAATCCTAGAATAAAAAGAGAATATTGTAGTGGATAAGCATGTTGCTTATATAAATCCTAATAAGAAGAAGAAGAGATATAAGTATTAGATGACCAAGGAAGAGAAGGAATATGAGGAGTTGTTGGAAACTCCTAGTTTCACATTATTTTAGGACATTATGAAGTAGAGTATCTCTGTTTATGCTTCTTAAGTGACTCATTTTAGTGGATAAGAAAGTATTGTTGTGGTGTTATTTATAAGGTATGATTTAGAGTAGTGTATAGGTTCAGATTGAAGGTTCTCAGGTTGGCATAAGGAGGAGCATGGATTTAGGGGGGGCTAACTTAAGTGGCTTGAGAAGTTTGCATGATTGAAGAGGAGCTAGATTGTTTAGTTTGTCAAGTCTAAGGGTCAATAGGGATTAAAATAAAGGAGATTTATATAGTAGTTTGGCTTAGTGCATGTTTCCTATTTTTTGAGTGGCATGAAGTTTTGTTGGTGGTCCTTAAGGTTGTTTGAGAAGAGAAGATTAGTAAGCCTATGTGGTGGTTTTTTATGGTGTGTGGAGATATGAAGATGATCAAGAAGTCCAATGGATAAAATATCTTAGGGGAAGTTCCTCTCATATTTTTCTTGATGATATTGATTATATTTTAGTGTTTGTTTGTGTTATTTATTCATTGGTTTCCGTTCTTGGTTGAAGAAAGTGTTGGAATGGAGCAAGAGAAAGTTGTCAAGGTAAGGAGAGATTGGCTCAAGGTAAGGGGAAGTTTTTACTATGTCTATAATATGGTCTTATCATACTGGTAATATTTTCAGGTCCTCATAAATAATTTATTCTTACTTTCTCAATATGTCAAAGGGGAAGAAAGTTCCTATTTTGATAGTGTTTGAAGAGAGAGAAGAAACATGAGTTGTATGATGTGTGTTGACATAAATGATAAAGGGGGATATTATTGGAGAGTTGTCAATGATTTCATGGTTATGTCATGTAAGTGTATGTGTGAGTGGATGAAGTGCCTTGATAGTCTAAGTGACAATGACAAAGTGTGCAATGTGCTTGTCTTGGTGTGCTTGAAGTTGGCTTGGTTGATATTAAGAGTTTGACTATTTAGAGATGCTTAGGGATGAGTATGGTGATTTGAGGATGTGAAAGAGGTCCCATAAAAGGTTTTATATGCTTTTAGTTCTTGTGTACATGAGTGTATTTCATCTAGTTGATCATTGTTTTCATCTAGACATTTTGGGTCTAGTGGCAAAAAATCTGAGTATATAGTTTGCTGACATCACCATTGCCATGTATGGATTATTCAGGGGGAGTTGGTCATATGGGTGTGATAAAATTAGTCCCAAGTTTCTATGATTTAAGTTTTAGGTCATGCATTGAAGTGCAATAGAATATATAAGGATGCAAAGTTGTCTTCTCAGATAGAATTCACTAAGTTTCCATAGCCAAATTTACAAAGGAGCTCAATCAGAAGCTGAGTAAGCATATTGATGGAGTCATATTTTACAAATGTGGTAGTTTCAAAAGGAGTTGATAATATAGAACTATTTTTTTGGTACCTATTTATTATGTGCTAAATTTTATATCATGAAATGAAGCATGATAAAAGATATGAAATTTCAAATTTGGGCTCTCAAGTAGTTTGACAATGTTTTCCCATACTTGGCCAAATTTGCATGTGGCAAGAAAAGTTGAGTAGATATTTTGATGGTGTTATATTTTACCAACATGAAGGTTTAAGGAGACAATGATCATATGGGTTTTTTATTTTTTTCTCCTAATTATTATGCATTATATTTTAGGTCATGTGATGGATCATGTCAAAAGATATGCATGTGAAAATTTGGGATCCTAGGCATTTTGATAGTGTTTTCTATGTTCAAATAGAGCTGTGTAAGTAGTTTGGTGATGTCATATCTCACACGTATGAAGGTTTAATAATTATATTGATATATGTATCAATTAACCTATGTGATAATATCTATGCACTAAATTTTAGGTCATGTGACTAAGCACGACAAAAGTTATGAAAGTACAAAGTTGACCTTCCAAGTAGTTCTAGGTGTAGTTGGCTCTATGACAAAAAAATTTGAGTAGGAATTTTAATGGTGATATATTTCACTCATGTGAATGTTTAGATATTAGTTTGTTATATGGTTGTATTCCCCTTTGATATGTGATTATATGATCTAAATTTTTGAATATGCGTTTGAGTGAAGCAAAAGAAATGAAGGTGTAAAGTTGACCTTATAGATAGATCGCAATGGTTCCCATACTTAGTCAAATTTGCATAAGGTAAAGTTTGAGTAACTCTCAAGGAGATAAATGGAGCACATTTGATCCAAGATGTTAGGTAGTAGTGAGATAGAAATAATTGATCGATATTTAATGCTGAGCAAAGGCAAATGATAATGATCCAATAGTGAGCAGGTATTTGTACAACTACAAATCTACAATGCATATAGAGTCAGAGTGGTCAAAGTGATTGATGGTTAACATGTTAAAGACCAACAAACTCTCAAAGGGATATATGGAGTGTGTGTGTTCAAATATGTTAGGAAGTAGTGAGATAAAGTCAAGATGATTTATGTTTAAATGTGACCATTTGTATTTAAATATTTAAATTTTACAAAGTGAAAAAACTTGAGCTGTATATTTTACTAATAAATTTTGATCTAGATTGAATTTGATGATTCTATAAAAAGTATAGATGAAGAGGAGTCCATGGCTCATCTCGTTAACCTATTTAGGTGGTTTGAATGTTTGTAAATTGAAATATATTGAGCTCTAAAGTTTACTATGTGTTCAACTATGTTCTACTGTTGGAAATATTGTCATTGATGTCAAAGGTCTAGCATTATTGGTGATAAAGGCCCCATTGCATTTAATGTTATTTGTAAAAGATATATCTTGGCTAATGTGAGTTAATATTTATTTAATATTAATAAATATATTTGGTTGCATATGAGACAAAAGAAGGGCCCATGGAGAAGTCGAAGAGCCATGGGGTAAAGACAAAAGAAGGATGGGACACATTTTCCCATGAAGAGTCATCTTGGGGAATTCCAAGAGTCACCAAGTGAAGACAAAAGAGTAAGGGCACAATTTCTCATGAAGGGACACTTTGAGGAATACGAAAAGTCACCAAAGATAAGGACAAAAGTGGGAAGGACGTTTTTGGTCATGAAGGGTCACCACATGAGTTTTCAAAGGCTTGAATATGAAGGGTCATCCAAGATTGGTGCAATTTTCCAGGAGGATTGAAGGGTCACAAAGGGGGAAGGCCAAAGGTCATTTAGAAAGCTATAAATAAAGGCTTGAGAAGACATTTGTAATATGAAAGAGAGAGGTTGATTTGATATTGCAATATCTAGCTTAGAAGAGAAATTTTGAGAGATGAATATGATTTGTATTTTTTATATATAGCTTAGAAGAGCAAAGGTGAGAGAGAGGAAAGAGATGTATTGAACTATCATTTGTTGAGATAGCAACATTAAGAGATAGGTGTGTGGTATACACAAAGGGGTTGGTGCTCTTGTGGGTTGGTGCTCATGAATTGTTGCTGGGTTGGTGCTCGGCAAAGGGGTTGGTGATCCTATGGCTTGGTGCTCACAAATAGTTGTTGGGTTGGTGCTTGGTAAAGGGGTTGGTGCTCCTGTGGGTTGGTGCTCAGCAAAGGGGTTTGAAGCTCATGTGGGTTAGTGCTCATGAATTATAGCTAGGTTGGTACTAGGTAAAGGGGTATGGTTCTCCTGTGGGTTTGTTCTCATGAATATATTTGAGATTGATTCTCTGTGGTTTTTTCCACATTGGGTTTCCACGTTATATCTGGTGTCTCTCTCTATCTTGTTTGGTGTTTATTGTTTGAGTTTTATTGCATATCTTGAATGTTTGATTAAGTGGAATTTGATAAAGGGAAAGTTTTATAAGATATATGATATACTGATTCACACCCCCTCTCAGTCTATCCCATGCTTAACAATTGGTATTAGAGCAAGTTCCTTTAGAAAGGGTTTAACAAATTGAAGGTAGATCAAGGAAAAGCACAGATGGCCAAGCAGCTAAAGAAGGAAAATCAAGAGTTGAAATCTGTGGTTGAAGCTCTTAAAGAATAGGTGTGTATCTTGGATTCTAAGTTGGCTCTAGAAGAAAAAGAAAATAAGATAGTTATTCAAGATCTTAAGAATCAGTTAGAGGTTGCAATTTCAAGTTTGATTTCTAGAGAAGAAGAGTGTAATCAGTTGAAGGTTGAGTTAGGTTCATTAAAGGATAATCATGAGAAGCTTATAATCAAGGTTAAAAAAGATCATGAAATATTAGTCCAAGGAAAGAAGGATGCAGGTTTTGAAGGCAAATCAAAGAAGCCAATCCGGCAGCTTAATGCTTTTAAGTTTTCAAATTCTTTTCATGGCCATTGTTTGGTTTGTCATCATGTTAGTCATAAGGCAAGAGACTATATGAGGAGAAGTAACCAGTCAAAGGGAAGTCTCAATCACATTCAAGAAAAAGATATGAGAAATATTGTTTGATTTTATTGTCATGAGGTTGGCCATATTTCTAGATTATGCCAAAATAAAGTAAAGAGATATTCAAGGTATTACAAAGGATTTAGAGACCCTAGAAAATATGAGAAAAGACAAATTTAGGTTTGGAGACCTAAAATAGTAAAGGTTGATCAGGTTGAGTTTAAGAGTGAAAATGAATTACTTGCTATAGTAGATAAAGAATCAGATAAGAAGGATTGTAAAGAATCTCTTGTTACACTTGAGCATGAGCTTTGTCTAGATAAGATAGTTGCAAAAGTTGAGAAGATGAAAAACATCATAAATGTCAAGGTTAATAAGTCAAAAAGGTTAGACATGCTTAAACTGATTCTAAAAGAAAAACAAAAGAAGATCAAGGAAGAAACAGAGGAGATGTGGGAATCTCTTGAGATTTATTTCTAGGACCCTTTTGTGTGGGTTGTCTCTTCTAGGCTTCAAGGAGACACTTTTAAGAAAAAATGAAGCATGGTGGATGCTTTTGGATCTTGGCTATGTTACATGACAAGAAGGTGAGTTGGCAGATTAATTTCTATATCTTTTGAGGGAATAGATTTTTGAAGAAAATTTTGCATTAGTATTATGGTTTGAGGCTATTAGAATGATTCTTGCATATGCAGTGTTTCAAATGATTATGGTCATAAGATATTAAAATGTTGAAAAAGAGCTAATAGTTTCAGAAAGAAGGAAAAGGATACTCATGCAGATTCAATGAAGATGGATTAGAGTTTCAGAGTTCCATTCATCAGGAAGAAGGTTCAAACATGTTCATGGCAGAAGAAACAACCTGAAGATTCTATGTTGGTGCAAACAACTTTGCATGTAAGAAATAAAGATCAGCCATGGTTCGTTAATAGCAGATGTTCAAGGCATATGATAGGAGATAAGAGTAAAGAAGATCAATGGTGGCATAGCAAAATTCAAAGATAAAACCACTGCCAGGATAGATAGAAAAGGTACTTTAAGTTTGGATATTAGTAGAACCAAAGCTAAGAATGTTTTGTAAGCATAATCTATTGAGTATAAGTCAAATATGTGATCAAGGATACACATTAAGGTTTCATGCTGAAGGTTGTGAGATTAGAAGAAAAGATTCAAATGAGTTGATTACAGATTCTCAAAGGACAGGTAAAGATTTATATGCATTATCCGATATCTTCTCAAAGGTAAAATCAAAGGACACATTCAAAGATTTGCAAGAGGAGTTGGGAGTAATTTATTACTTCTTTCCATTGATGTTTAGCATCAGTTGAGGGGGAGATAAGTGTTAGCTCCAAATAGGCCCTTTGCCATTGATGTCAAAGGGGGAAAATAATAGGTATAGGTATAGGTGCAGAAATAGGTACAGGAAGTAGGTATAGGTTGCTATAGTAAGGGCGAGTTACTATATATTTTCAGATGATAAGATATGTAGGTGACAGGTTGTGGCAATTTCAGGATTGAGGTTGCCATCAATGACAAAGGAGGAGATTGTTGTAAATATTGTCATTGATGTCAAAGGTCTAGCATTATTGGTGATAAAGGCCCCATTGCATTCAATGTTATTTGTAATACATATATATTGGCTAATGTGAGTTAATATTTATTTAATATTAATTAATATATTTGGTTGCATATGAGACAAAAGAAGGGCCCATGGAGAAGTCGAAGAGCCATGGGGTAAAGACAAAAGAAGGATGGGATGCATTTTCCCATGAAGAGTCATCTTGGGGAATTCCAAGAGTCACCAAGTGAAGACAAAAGAGTAAGGGCACAATTTCTCATGAAGGGACACTTTGAGGAATACGAAAAGTCACCAAAGATAAAGACAAAAATGGGAAGGACGTTTCTGGTCATGAAGGGTCACCACATGACTTTTCAAAGGCTTGAATATGAAGGGTCATCCAAGATTGGCACCATTTTCCATGAGGATTGAAAGGTCACAAAGGGGGAAGGCCCAAGGTCATTTGGAAAGCTATAAATAAAGGCTTGAGAAACCATTTGTAATATGGAAGAGAGAGGTTTATTTGATATTGTAATATCCAACTTAGAAGAGCAATTGTGAGAGATGAATATGATTTATATTTGTTATATCTAGCTTAGAAGAGCAAAGGTGAGAGAGAGGAAAGAGATGTCTTAAACTATCATTTGTTGAGATAGCAACATTGAGAGATAGGTGTGTGGTATACACAAAGGGGTTGGTGCTCCTGTGGGTTGGTGCTCACGAATTGTTACTGGGTTGGTGCTCCTATGGGTTGGTGCTCATGAATAGTTGCTGGGTTGGTGCTCGACAAAGGGGTTAGTGCTCCTGTGGGTTGGTGCTCATGAATAGTTGTTGGGTTGGTGCTTGGTAAAGGGTTTTGAAGCTCTTATGGGTTGGTGTTCATTAATTGTAGCTGGGTTGGTACTTGGTAAAGGGGTATGGTGCTCTTGTGGGTTTGTTCTCATGAATATATTTGAGATTGATTCTCTGTGGTTTTTCCCACATTGGGTTTCCACATTATATCTAGTGTCTCTCTCTATCTTGTGTGGTGTTTATTGTTTGAGTTTTATTACATATCTAGAATGTTTGATTAAGTGGAATTTGATAAAGAGAAAGTTTTATAAGATATATGATATACTGATTCACCCCCCTATTAGTATATCCTGTGCTTAACATCTACAAGCGACTCCAGAAGGATATTTGAGCTCATTATGATGGTATTTTGATGTCTCATGATGACTTAACTATTTGGGAGTATTTTAGACTCCATAAAGATGCTCTGTGTGGAATTTATAGGTGTGATCAATCTCTCTTGACTATAAAAAATTCTTAATAAGTTGACTATTTATTCATTCATGATGTTCCTATGCACTAAGTTAGTGTTTGAGTTGATTGAGCATATGCAAAGGTGAACAAAGATGATTGTGATCATTTAAATATGTTTAAATGGTTATGTGAAGTGGACCTATGTGTTTGTAAATGGTCCTATGTTCTATTTTTGCTTGATGAAGTGGTAATGGCATGAATAGGTCTCCATGAGACCTATAAGGGCTAGGTTGACCTAATTGAAACATATTGTTGCTTAAGGGTGATGCATTAATGCTATGAATGACCTATGAGGATTATATTGGTATTGTCTTGGTGTGAGAGAATCCTTAAGGGTTAAGGCAAGTCTATTGGTTGACCAAGATGTTGATATTCATGAAATCTCTATATATAGTGAAACCAAAGGTGATGGTTTCTAGACTTGATAAGGCATGAGGGGCTAGAGTGAGAATTAACACATAGAGTTAAGAAGCAAAGGAATGAAGATGAGCGAGAGTGTGACTAGTGGATGGGTTATTGAGAAGATCATATTGAGGATTATGTGTATGACCTATAGGTCATATTTTTGATGTTCAAATAGTGATCGTGGAGGTTGAGGATGAATGAAGAATAGTTGATGTATGTGTGAGATTGGTGGTTGATCTAAGAGGTAGATCAAAGTGTGGATTATGTGTATGACCATCTGGTCATGTTGTTAATGTGGTGATAGAGTTGTTGTTGAGAAGTGTAAAGTGATCCAAAAGGTGGATTTGGATGCATTGAGAAGGTGTGAAGACTAAAGAGAGTGTGAAGGGTTGAAGAGAGTTGATATACATTGTATCTTGATCATATTAGTAGGAAATAAGTGTTCAAGGAGATGTATTTTCATAGGTGTTGTTATGGTAGCTTAACATCTAGGGGTTATATCCTCCTTTCAAGGTAAAACTTGATAAAGGTCTGGTTGTTGTGGTAGCTCAGCTACATAGGTGTAGTAGCTCCTTATGGGATTGCAGTCTCACTAAAATAAGGGATGGTAGTTCCTCAATCAGTTACAACTGGTCTAAATTGGTTCTTATTATTATAGGATAGTAGTCCAATTGTAAGTTCTAGTGGTTTTTATACCCCATGAGGGTTTCCCACATATGTCATGTGTTATGTGTTTGATCTTGCATTGTCTCTCTTGTTCATTGCTATGAATGATTTGTATGATTCATGAATGCTTGTGGTAATTAATTAAGAGTTTGAAAGGATTGAAATTGAATTTGGATTATCTAAGCTCAATGATTCACCTCCCCCCTCTTAGTGATTGTACCTCTAACACAAACTCCAAACCTTGGAGTCTCCTTGGCCATTTTTTATGTGGGGATTAAATCTCATTGCCAAATTACCTAGATCACAAGATGGCCATGTATTGATTATCACTACCATTAAATATTTTAGCAACTAATTAGAATCCATGCCTCTTGTTAAAGTTACCATTATTACCATTTCCAAATTTATTCTCAAATAAAAAATATATCATTTTAGAGTCCCTCATACTATCATTTATGATAATGGAAGAAGTTTTAAAAACAAAGACATGAAACAATTATGTGCAAATCTCAAAATTATGCACAGATTCTCAACACCTTATCATCCTCAATACAATGGCCAATAATAATCTACCAATAAAATTCTTAACAAAATCTTTCAAAAGACTATTAGGGAATCTATTACTTGATTGGCATCTACAAATATATCCTGCACTCTAGACTTATTGCACTAACATACATACTACTACTGGTGCAACACAATTTTCATTCGTATATAGGTCTAAGTTAGTTTGACCTATATAAGTTTAACTACCCTCCTTAACCATTTCTATTCATGTTATTTTTCTTGATGATTAATTGCATGAAGTCCATATCCATTATTTAAATTTCCTTGATGAGTGACATATAGCTGGCTTACAACATAATCACCAATACAAAGCTCATATTGCTAAACAACATAACAAAAAAGTCAAAATATAAACTTTCAATATTGGTGACCTAGTCCTCAAACTATATTACACACATGAGAAAGAAGGAAAGTATGCCCAATAATGGTGGGATCCTTACCTTGTTAAAGACATTCTTGGTCCTATCACTTATAGATTAAAAAACTAATAAAGGATATATTTTTAAATAACCTACTAATTCTCAAATTTTAAAGAAATATTTTAGTTAAATATTTACTATTCTACATGTTTTTCACATATTTACATGTACTGTAAAGACTAATTTTTTTTTAGGTCTTCTAAAAGATCCCCAATATGTAACATTATTTTTAATGGTCTTAAATCCTTTCATTTTCCTTTAGGTCTATATATACTTATTTTATTTTGTGAGTTCCATTGTAATCCTGCATATAGGACCCAACCATCCTCATAACTATCTTTTATTTCCTAGTTAAATCTTGATGTTTCTTTTTTTATCATTGATTTGTCATTTTACAAGTTTATTTTTCATGTATTTGGTTTATCTCTTGTGAGTCATAATACACGACCTTGGATAGGACCATGCTTCCTCACAAAACATTCTAATATTTACTCATATGTTTACACCTATTTTGGTTTCTCTTTTATGAGTTGTATTGTAATACCTTGAATACGACCAAGCTTCCCTCATAAAATTTTCAAAACATATTAAACTCTATTTAATCTAAGTAATTTTACTAAAAAATTAAGGAAATAGTTAAATATTGTGACTTCATAATCTCAAAATTAGTTACTTTTCTTTTATGGTAACAACTTTAAATAAACTACTTTGGATGTCTCCCTACACTTAAATTATTTCATATGATATGAAGTCATGCTTACCTATCATTGTATCATGTTTGCATTTCTCACATTTTTTTTGTGATTTGAGGTAACTTAATCATTCCATGTTCATTATCATGTTATCCCCCTCTTTTTAATCCACTTTGGCACACCAAGGTTAGTTTCAAGATAACATTCTTACTTAACATGCAAGCACAAAAGTCTTAGACACCATGCTCTCTAATTTATTTTATTTAAATATCAAGTATAAATTTTATAGTGATACTAATTGTTATCATCCATTTTTGGTTTTATGAATCTATATGGAGGAAGAATATGAATGGTCATTAAAAATTTAAAATATAAAATCATTTAAAATAAAAGGCAATGATAAAATGCATCTATAAAATCAAAAGTCAAAATCACACAAAAAGACATGATTATCAAGAACATATCCTATTTTAGTTAAATCTAAAACTCTATAGTTGGTGTCATCATAGAGTTGGGGTCCTTTGGGGTGTGGTAGGCTAGTAAACTAGGGTAGGATATCTCAAATTATATATAGTTTTATCTAATTTCTCATGAAAATAATTAATATTTAGAGTATATTGATGACTCTATAATGGGTCATGAGGAATGAGGAACATGTTATGGGAAGTTAGGTCCATTTTACTTTTCATGCATATAGTCTTCATGGGATTATATATACTTCACTAGATATACCAAATTTGTGTGGCTAAGACATGTCCTCTAGAGTCATTAATGTCAAAAGTCTTCTTGTTTTTCTAAATTCATTTGCATTTCTTGATTGCGTTAAATATTTAATATCCTGGTATCACTTACATTTCCTCCACCACCCATTTGATATTCTCCCTTGATAAACATATTTATTTGTATTTTTTTACCAACTTCTATATTCCTTATTCTTCATCTTTTCTTTGACATGATAATAATAAGTTTGTTTTTTATTTAATCTATATTAAGAATAAAAGTTGTAACAATATTGTATATAATTATTATTAAATATATATAATATAATTAATAATAAATAAAACTCTTCCTAATGGGGAGAATGAAACTTCATTAGAAAATGAATAGGGGATATTAGAACAAAGAGAATCAAGTGATGGAACTTTATAGGATGAACTTGAAGCACCTAAAACATAGAAATAGATGCCAAAGTGGGCCACTCAAACATTGAAAGATGTGAAACCTGATGAAGATGGGAATATTGGCACAAGAAGTGCACATACAGCTGAATCCCAATCACACAAGTCCCTTGAATAAATTCAAGATATAATTGAAAATCTCACCTTGAATGATTCTCCAAAAGTAGAACTCAATGTTGCATTTTATTCAAAACTAAAATATTTCTAATAGGTTTAGAAGCTTGAATATAGGAGAAAATAAGTGAAAGATGAGTATAGTGCATTGGTCAAAAATGAAATTTGGAAATTGGTTGATGTTGGAGGTTTGTCAATTATGTATCCAAGGTAACCAAGGATGTAGATGAGGTGTCATGTGTGATAGAATGACAAAGTGTGCTTCATTGAGCCTTAGAGTTCTTTCATGGTTCTTCAATGTTTGACTAAGTTAGGCATTTGATGGATGATATTGTTGGTATAAACATATTTCAATGAGCCTATGGGTGTAAATAGTGATTATAATGAGTATGGAAGTGAGTAGATCTCATCTATTAGTCATTATTTTCATCTATATTTTTTGGATGTAGTGGTAGAAAATTTGAGTAGGCAGTTGGATGATGTCACCATAGCTACATGTGGATGAGTTAGGGGGAGTTGGTCATATGGTTGTGATCACATTAGTCCCTAGTTACTATGTGCTAACTCTCAAGTCATGATTTAAAGTTTAGTCAAAGACATGTTTTTGAAAATTTGTCTTCTCAGACATAATTTTCTAAGTTCTTATACTTAGGCAAATTTACAATGTGGCAAGCAGAGCCAAGTAAGGATGTTGATGATGTCAGCATTCGCACGTATGGAGGTGTCAAGACAAAATGGTCACATGGATTTGTTCAATTTTGTGCCTAATTACTATGTGATAAATTTTAGGCCATCCAAAAAAGTGAAAAAAAAGATATGCATGTGAAAATTTGGGATCTTAGGCATTTTGACTGTGTTTTCCCATACTTAGCCAAATTTGCATGTGGAAAGAAAAGTTGAGAAAGCATTTTGTTGATGTTATATTTTACACACGTGGTAGTTTTAGAAGAAGTTGATCATATGTGTTTGTTCAATTTTGATCCTATTTTATTTGAACTAAATTTTAGATCATGTGATGAAGCACATCAAAAGATATGCATATTCAAAGTTGGCCTCTAAGACAAGTTTTTACATAGTTAGCTCTATGGCAAAAAAATTTGAGTGAATAGATTAATGGAATTATATATCACACACATTAAGGTTACATGAGAATTTTTCTATATGGATGGATTTTCCCATGTAAGGAGATTATATGGTCCAAATTTGAGATCATGCATCAAAGCTCATCAAAATTTATTAAGGTACAAAGTTGGCTTCTCAGATAGATTACAATGTCGAACAACTCTTGAGAAGATCGATGGAACACATTGAATCCAAAATGTTAGGATGTAGTGAGATGAGTCCAAATTTTTGAATTTTAATGATAGGTAAAGATAAATATTGAGCTTCTTCCAAGGATCAACAGTGATTGGATGTCGATATTGATCAAGATCTATGATGTGTATTAAAGTCAAGAGGTCAAAGTGACAAATGTTTAACAACCCACATTGAAGTTGAAGTCTGAGCTATTTTTTAGGAGATTTTTAGAGTGTGATTGACCAAGATAGGTGAGAGTATGATATGAAGGTAGTATGCTCAATATTTAACTGTGATCATTTGCATT
Source organism: Torreya grandis (assembly GCA_037957365.1). Classification (NCBI taxonomy): domain Eukaryota; kingdom Viridiplantae; phylum Streptophyta; class Pinopsida; order Cupressales; family Taxaceae; genus Torreya; species Torreya grandis. Next base: position 602,140 of record JARHVA010006728.1, on the reverse strand, counting down.
TAAATATTTGAATTTTGTAAAGGGAGAAAATAGAGCTATATATTATGGCAATAACTTTTGATCCAAGTCAAATTTACCATTATTGTAAAAAGCAAAGTTGTAGACAACTCCATGGTGCATCCAAAGAACCTAGTTTAGAGGTTTGACTATTTGTATGGTCAAATATATTAGGATTAAATTTTGACTGTGTTTGACATTCATCTATTAAGGAACTGAGAAGATTGTTTGAGTTCATTTTTATTATATTTTGATGGTTCATGATGTCTTAAATATTAGAGAGTGTTTTAATATTATATTAGATGATCTATGTGGTATTTGGAAGATAATCCAATCGATATTTAATATGAAAAATACCTAATAAGTTGACTACGTGTTCATTCATGATGTTCTTTTGCACCAGGTCAGTGTTTGAGTTGATTGAGCATATGCAGAGGTGAGAAAAGATGATTGTGATCTATTGAGTATGTTGAAGGTGACATAATGAGTGGACCTATGTATTTAAAAGTGGTATTATATTCTTATTTTATGTGATAAATTTATAAATGTGTAAATAGGTCTCCATGAGACCTATAATAGCTACAAGTGCCTAATTAGAAGGTGGAAATGCTTAAGGATGAACCATAGATGTTATGGGCAACCTATGAAGAAGGTATTGAGTCATGTCTTGGTGAGAGAGATACCTTAAGGATTAAGGCATGCCTAATGATTGACTAATTATTTGATATTCATGATTGCTATATATATAGTGAAACCAAAAGAGATGGTTTCTAGACTAGAAGAGTCTTTTGAAAGTATAGTATTTGTTGAAGTGAAGAAGAGAAGAGACCTAGCATGATCAATTGTTGGGTTGATGAGAATAATAGATTCAGGACTATGTGTATGACATGTAGGTCATAATTTTGATGGTAGAATAATGTTCTTTCAGGTTAAATATCAGCAAAGAGGCTTGTACAAGTGGAGTAAAGTGAAAAATTGAGTGGCAAATAGAGGATGTGTGCCCAGTTAATGTGTTGATGAGTAGAGTTGGTTCATGACTATGTGTATGACCTATAGGTCATATTTCTATGTCATAACAAGTGATCTTATAGGTTTGATGCTTTAAAGTTTGAGCAAATGATAGGTGATGTTTGTGTGATCTTGGAGTTTCATTTGTAAGGTAGATCAAAGTATGGTCTATGTGGATGACCTCATGGTCATGTTGTTATTATTATGATAGATTTTTTGTAGGTTGGTTGTTTGTGTTTGAGAAAAGAGGATTATATTGATCAAAAAGGTGGATTTAGATGCATTATGAGGGTTGAAGAGTGGGTTTATTTGGGATATGTAATTTTCCCTAATTGATCTTTATGTGATGGTTTAAGTATGTAATGTGCATTGGCCAATAGGGAGATTTGAGTGAAAGTGTGAAGGTGAAGAGTGAAAATCAAAGATCCATCATCAAGTGTTGAAGACATCAATTCTAAGGTAGAGGTATTCATTTCAAAGGAGGGTCTAAAGGACTTGGTTTTTATTAAGGGTAGTTGATCATTGTAAAATAGGTATTTCACTAAATTTAGGTGGTCTAAATGAGTTGATAATCTAAGGGGTAGGTTATCCTTGTGGAACATGCATTTCACTAAACCCTAGCTAGGAGAACATGACTAGTCTTTGGATTGTAATACCTTATAGGACAAGTAGTCCAAAGTGTTTGCAGGCTTGAAAGTGGGTTTTATTTCCCAAGAGGGTTTCTTATGTATGTCATGTGTTATGTGTTTGATCTTGCATTGTCTCTCTTATTGATTTCTATGAATGATGTGTATGCCTCATGAATGTATATATTGAATGATTAAGGGTTTGAAGTTATTAGAATTTAAATTGGATTAATTGGGTTTAATGATTCACCCCCCTCTTAGGGATTGTACCTTCAATAATTGGTATCAGATCAGGTCCTTTGGAGGAATCTTAATAACTTGAAGGAGATTTTGAGTAAGTATAAAGATGGATAAATAGTTGAAGAAAGAAAATCAATAGTGGAAGGCTATGACCAAGGAACTTGAAGAGTAGATATGTACTTTGAAGAAAGATTCAAAAGAGGATGATAATGTTATCAATGATCTAAAGGTTTAACTAGTAGATGCCAAGACAAGTTTGAGTTTAAAAGAAGGTTGTCCAAAAGAAAAGGACATCATGTTTGATAAAGAAGCTTGTCATATCAGTAGAGAAGTTGATTATTTCTATTAGTTATGAAATAGACATAAAATTAATAATGCCCTAAAAAATTAAAAGTTAAATCATGTTTTAATTTTATTTCAAATATCTTTTTTATTTTTTAACTTTTAATTAAACACCTTTATAGAATCCTTTTTTCAAAAACACACATAGGGGTATATGGGTGGGGTTATTTATGAAATTTGATAGATTATATAGGTTCATCATTCCATTCTAGTTCCAATGAATAGCTGGAAGGCTACCTTCCCTTTTGTTTCCTCAATATTTTTAAAGTTTTAAGTGCAAGTTTTTAGTCAATAGGCCTATTTATGAGAAATTATATTGTTAATATCTTCTAAATGATAACTTGAAATATGTATTTTGAAAAAGTGTTTATTTTATTTTTTATCATGCATTGGGCCAATTTGCCTTGTAAAATGCACTAATTTATAAAGTGCCAAAATATGGGGGTGTTGATCAAATATCCATTCTAGAGAAATTTTCTTACCTTGTTTGTAGTTTTCATTTGTGCCAATTTAGTGGATATCACATTAATTGCATATGTTTATGGATGTATTATCAGTTGAGTTTGATGTCCATTTATTGAGACATGTTTTTTCACTCATGCACTGATTGCTCTTACTTGTGTCATCCCATTTTGGTTAATGCTGACATCCATACTTAGAGCATGCACTGATACTCGATCATAAGCATAGATTATTCATTCCTTGAGCATGATTTGTAATTACAAACATAGGGGGGCACTATTGATTATCTTGGGGAAGTTGTTGTGGTCCTTGCATTCTCTCATGTGCATATTCATTTTTTTATAATTGTTACCTATGCTCATTTAGTGACTAATTTCATAGATTGATCTTGTATTCCTAGATGCATTGTCATTATATCTTGACATCTATTTGAGTATGCATTGTCACTTGTGCAATGATTACTTTCATTTGACTGGACTCATTTCTAGCATAATCCAAATTCCATCTCTAGAGTGTGCACTATAAATCTAGATGAGGAGAGTTAATTAATCTCAAGTGATCATTCTTGGGAAGGAAAACTATGATTCATGGCATGCTTATATGGAACACTTACACAAAAGAATCATATTCCATTTCTATATGGTCAGATTCTTGTACCCACTGATCTTGTTCAGTTGAATAAGTGGGTGAATACTTGTGATAAGGTTATGATCACTTCATTACTACATATTTCCATGGATCTTCATTGCCATGTGGAACATACAGAGCATCCATACACTATTTGGAGCATACTCCAAGGTACTTCAGAGATTTTAATGAGACTTACATCACTCATCCTCCACTTCCTATCATCTCTTTAGAGATAATTGTATTCTCACCTCATATTTTTTTTCTTATGATGACATAGCCATGGTGGATAGTGATCTTCCTTATATCTAGCACCCACTATAGGATGAGATTCTACCAGACCTTAGTTGTCCTATTAAATATTCTACTTCCATTCCTATGTTGTTTATATATATATATATATATATATATATGTATATATATATATATGTATATATATATATATATGTATATATATATATGTATATATATATGTATATATATATATGTATGTATATATATATATATGTATGTATATATATATATATGTATGTATATATATGTATATATATATATGCATATATATATATGTATATATATATATATGTGTGTGTGTGTGTGTGTGTGTGTGTGTGTGTGTGTGTATATATGTATATATATATATATATATATATATATATATATATATATATATATATATAGACACACACACACACACACACACACACACACACACACACACACACACACACACACACCTCCCTTTGTATTATTCATTCAGTGAGCTAGAGAGCTATTGCTCTTTTATGTATTGTGGATTGCTTGAGATACTTATTTGTGAGTTGTGATAACTTTAAGAGTTGTAAAATTAAAGCCTTTGTATAAGAAATTTATCTCCATTCTTTAATCCAATCTCTTTATGCAATATTCTTGTTTGATGGTTTCAATTGCTTTCAGCTGTGTGATGTGTGCTTGCTTGACTCTCATGATCACTTCACCATGACCATTCATTGATAAAAATATCCTAAAAAAATATTTTACCAACTAGATCATACTCATAAATATATGAAAACATTGATTCTTTAATATGATTTTTAATATGTAGATCATGTTATTGAATAGTTTTGTAGACTATTTTATTATCATATTGCTCAATGTATGTTCCAATCAACTGTTCTAGAGGAGGAATAAATACAATTGGTTATAAAGGATATTCATATTTCATTCCTAGAATTATGACCAAATTATTATCAGGAATATATTTGAGACATTTATGTAATGTATAATGTATTGCTCTAATATTTTATATCTAAGGGTGTCCTAATAATATACTAAATATCCTTGGACCTGGTAAAACTAATAATGGGGTGGGCACTATGAGAGGTCCCACATGTGAATAATCATCAACAACTTCCCTATCATCAAGTGTAATGATAAGAAATGTTTCTTGGTTGTTAGTAACAATATCAATGATTCTATCAAGTGGATGTCCATTTTAAGGAGGAGGTTGAGCATTATATGCATAATGTACTTATGAATTAACCTTCGTATCTTATACTTTATGATTTGGAAAAGTACATTTGAATATTTTTATCTTTGAATTGTCAATTGATTGTAGCTTAACCTCTTGAATATATTTGTTAATATAAATAATTATATCTTCAATATGATATTGGATCTTATGTTTGAGTTCGATACTTCATTTGATAGAATTATCAATACATCTATGGTAACCACAATATGCATTTCTATAAAAAAAATTATTTTTTGTCTAGACATATCTACTTCCAATGGTGGAAGAAGAGAGATAAGGTTGAATTAAAGTAACTTTTACAATAATACTTGAGGAAGTGATGGTAACCTTTATAATTATCTCCTTGGTGGAGTTTTTAATTGAAGCTTTTGTGTTGGTTGTGAGATAACATTAATTATAATCCTAGATTCAATTTTTCTTTCATTAGATTTTTTCTTATACTTTGGCTTGCTTTAAAACTTACCATTTGAATTATAAGGATAATTTAGAGTATGTATGAGCTTGTTCAAAGTAAACAATTTGACCTCATGCTCTTTGACTATATGTCATGATACATCAAAGGATTTGAACTTATCAAACATAATTGACACTTAGAGTGGATATCTCAAACTTTGAGTGAAGATATATTGGATATCATTATTATCCATTTGATTTTTAATTTTCCTTATCTTATTCTTGTATTTTATAACATATTCATTGATTATTTTATTGGACCCTTGTTTGAGATTTAAAATTTGAGCATAGGATAGTTTTTTCACCAATATTGATAGAAAAGTATTCTATAAAGTGATTCTACAAGATATTGAGAACCTTTATTTATTGAAGAGGAATATCATAAAAACATATAATATCATATTATTTGAGACTTCTTGGAAAGATATTTGTTAATAAAATTTCATCATATGCATAATCAAGATAAGTTGCATGGAAAGCACACAAATATTGTTCAGGATCACATTTGCATTCATATAAATGGAGCTTAGGAGCCAAAAAAACAAATAGTAATGGATGAGATGTAATTTAGGGTGAATTTTTTTATGAAACAAGGAATATGTGTCCATGGAGGGGCTAGTATGATAAAGAATTTGCTCAAGATGGGATAGTTAAGGAAAGAACTATATGCTCAAGATTAGTATTTGTAGAGATTATTAGAGGAGAATAAGTAGCTTGAGTACACATAGGCATACAAATTTTTAGAAACCAAGTGATGTTCCCAAACTAATGGGTGATTATATGGAAGCAACACTAAGTGTAGTAGTATGAATGGATGCAATAGTGGAAGTGGTAACTTTATAAGTAGGGAAATTGACAACCTAAAAAGGCCTTGCTCATGGTAGAGATGTGGAAAATTTAGATTGATGATCATATTTTGATATTATAATAATTTTAACTATCTTATACACTTATTGGGGGTACTCTCTAAGAATTTGAAAAAATAAATACAATTTAGTTTGGATCTACTCCATTAAGATCTCGTGGATCAATATGAGTTTCATGTTCATTATGTGAATCATAGTCCTCATCAATATTTTTGGTATCATAATCAATGTGAATATGATTTTTATTTTAGCATGTAATTTTAATAGTGTAATTATTATTTTGTTAAAAACATCATGATTTTTATATAGTAGAATACCACCTAATCTATCACTAATCCTTAGAGGCATATACTACGATTTGAATCAATAGAGATAATGAATAGGAATACAATACAAGAAATAAAAAGGGTATAAAAGATGTTATATGCAATCATTTTAATAAAATTTGGGATATCAAATATACTTGTTCACTTGTAGACTAGTGTCAGGGCAATGTTTCAAAACACTAACTACAAATAAAAAATCATGAATGCATACCATTATACCATCTTTAAGGGTATGGTGAGAGTAAATTATATGAGAAATACAATATTATCAGGTGTACCATAAATCAAATAGTTAAAAAGGATTATTATGGTGTAAACAAGGGAACCTAAACATTTCCAATATACTATGAGACACAGGGAAAATAAATTATATGCAAAGTGTTTCATAATGGCTTGAGTATTAGGGAAATACCCATCACACCATGGTGTTAGTAAAATAGATCATCACTTGGCCTATAATGAAAATAAAAATATATTTAAAATTGTTGGAACATAGTTTTTAAAAATAAGTAGAAAGTAATAAAACATAAAAATTGTTTTTTTGTCTAGGAAAAAAATTGAGAAAATAACAAGCAGTGCTCTAATAAAAAGCAATGGGTTCACAATAATGGTTAATAATTATTTTTATTTGATATAAAAAAGTTATCAATGGTAAAATATTGAAATATTATTTACAATATACAATATACATAATATGAATGTTAAATATAGTAATGTATAGAAAATGATATGAGATATAAATAGTAACTTCAATGACATATGAAAACCTTGCTCAAACCAGACTCTTGATAACAATGGAGTAAAATCATTGGTTAGGAATCAAATGGAAGCATATCTGAAGTTTGTTGCACCTAAAAATAAAATTATTATATGTAGAAGGACATGGACACACTATGCTAGATAGTGATGCACTAAAATCTTGTCTATTGAGTAAAGTCATGTCTAAGTAAACTATGTAGGTGATTTTATTGATCAGTTACCTTCTCCTTCTAGATGTTGAAGGATAGTTGTCTAAAGGTGCTGATGTTTCATGCTAAAGTGCCTATAATAACAAACCATATTCCTAAACACAAACAAAATGAACATCAAATGAAAAGGAGGAAATAGGGTAAGGAGAATGTGTAAGCTATCCTAATAAAACCCCAAACAATTTTAGTGTTTCCTACATAGCCTAATACGGCCTCAGGGTGATGTGGTTCTTCCATCTAGAGTAAGTATGTGAATTTTATACTTGCACTATATGAATGTATATAGTAAATTGACTTGAATGATTGATAATAAATACCCTTAACTTATAAAAAAATATCTTTATACTTGGCCTATGACTATTATGATAAATTATAACTTGAGTTGGTACTATTACTATAATTTTAATCAATGTTGAATATCTTCTAAGATTTCCAATTACTAATTTGTTAGGGAATTTCCTTGAGTGGCCTTCATGTGCTTATACAGTGGTTTATTTTAAATATATACATTAATATAATTTTTTAAAAGTGTAGGAGGGACAACAATAAATGCCTTGAAATTTAAAATTAACTATTAGAATTCATGAGATAAGGTTGTAATAGTGGACAAGGCTAGGCAGTGGCCCTATTTGACCTAGTGTGTTCCTATCTCAAAAGGACAAAGATTGTTAGAACTTCGCTGACATGAATCTATATGTAGAATAGGGATGTCTAGATGTTTTTTTAGTATTTGAAAGACAATGAGTAAAATCATAAAGTCTCTCATAGAGATTACAAGTGAATTGAAAGGTGAATATGTTTATTAAGGTAAGAATATAAGTATTACACATTGTCAAGAACTTACTGATTTAATTATATTATCTAATAATACAATGTATTTTTATAGTATATAACCTATTTTAAAATATATACATTTGACCACTTAGTTTCTACAATGGTTGCATATCTAGCATAAATTTACTTGTACTTATTCTCCCTAATTAATTAAAAAAAGGTTGGTTAGGCAGATGTTTGGATTTGGATGGGTTGGTACTAATTAATAAACTAAACTCATATGAAATTTTTACATTTTATTTTTATTGTCTTTGTATGTATTTTTTTGTTCTTATTTATATTTCATTCTAAATTCTTAAATGGATTGTGTCAATTCTATTATATTTTCTAGTTTTTATTTTTATTTAAATCATCTATCAGTTGCGAACATACTCATGAAACTAAAACTTTCCACCAAATCCAAATGTTATTATTGTAATACTCATCAATGTAATTAATAATATTAAGTATTTCATTCATTTTCCAAATATTAACCTAAATAAATTTATTTTTTAATCTATTGAAAATATTTAGTTGGTAGATATGTTCTATTTTTATACAAAAAGTATTATGTTTTTACTAATATGATAATTAAATATATTAGTAAAAAAAATCAAATGAATTACATAGAACAAGAAAAAATTGAAGAACAAACTAATACCTTTATATAGATAAATTATAATACAATATCATATGTAGGATGTTAGTTACATTAGCTCACTGTTATGATTATTTTCATGAACAACTCACAACAAAATGTATATAAAAATATTTGAATATATAACATAACACTCTCAAATTAATTTTAGTGCCATATTAACAACTTGATGTGAGTTGAAGTATTGGTAATGGAGATTTGGTAGAGTTTTAGGCTAGGAGAGCTTGCATGCCATATTAAATTATGTTTTCATTACATATTTTTATATTCATTTTTATTATAAATTTTGAAGGAGACACTATATTTCAGTTTTTAATAGCCTATGATTTAATTGTATGTATTTCAATTAATGAAAATGTTGTATTCTTTGTTTTATGTGATTTTAATCATCTCATTATTAAAAATGAGCACAATTTTTAATAATAAATATAAAAAATGCTTTTTAAAAATCTTTAATGTAATTTGCTGAAATATTTAGAATTGTATTCCCACCTTTTTTTATTAAAAATTAATGATGCAAGAATAATTATAATTATTCATGATAATTTGGTGTACCCTTAAAGAGTTACAAATCAAAACCTATAATGATACAACATCCACATGGACTATTATTTCTTGATATAGTTGGATATTATAGGTCTAACTAAAAATAATAATCTTGATCAAAAAATAAAAGAAAAATAAGTATTTTTTAAAATATTGAAGATTCAAATGTTTATAATTAATTTTGTTAATCCTGGGACCATAGAAAAACTTGGAATAAAATTCATTTAGCACCCTATGTGTTGGAAGAAACTAATATTACAATATTTTGATGTTATTACAACACAATTTTTTTAATTTTTAAAATAAAAAACCTAAAAACATATGCCACATATTTAATGCATTGATGAATAACATTTAATATTTATAGCTAGTAGTTATGAAAGTGATGGAAAGTTAATTGAACACTTTATATGTTATTTTATTTGGCAGATGATTTTTAAACTACTTGAATTATATTGATTTATTTCACTATTTACTCTTGGATAAATATAAATTATTGATTTGATTCTAATGATGTACATTAAAAATATACATTTTGGTGGTGTCATTTAACTGACTTAGAGATTTTGTTACACATGTGAACTATTCTTATAGCCTATTAAACTAATAGTTATCAGGTTGGGCCACAATAGAAGATCAATTGGATAGGATTGAATGCATAATAAGATTACATATGTGTAGTAGTAAATCCAAACATGATCTATAAGAATAAATTACTCAACAATCAAAAGATTATAATATTAACATTAACATCATTACCCATAAAATCATTAGGAAAGTCCATTATATAGGTGAAAGATAAATATGCCCTCACTTCTACATGAATGTGGGATTATATTTCATAATGACCTAAAAGACACATAAGAAATATAAATAAACATGTGTAGGTAAAAACTATTAATGGAATAAAAACTACACTAACACCCCGGTAAACCATAGCTTAGATGGGTAGTAGAATTGGGTCCCAACATAAAGGCCTAATGAGGTAAAAAATCATATAATAATGCCCCTGCCCTCCCCCCACCCCCAATAAGAGAATGTTGGAGCTTCTCAAACCCAAAGAAGATCCCAAAAAATGAGTATAATTTCTCTTAGTGAAAGGTTTGGTAAATATGTCAATAATTTTCTCTATTTTATTGATGTATCAGAGATCAATGACTTACACATAGATGAGATCGTAAATGAAATGCATGTAAATCTTGATATGATTAGTTATTCAATGGAGGAATGGATTGATATAGATTTGGATTGTGCTTTGGTTGTAATAAAAGATGACCATTGGTCATCAAAATTGGATGTCAAACTTAGTGAGAATCTCCTCAAGCCAAATAGCCTTAGTGGCAGCAATAATGAATTTTATACATTTTGCCTCTATACAAGATAAATAAATAGCATTTTAATTCTTACTAGACCAAATAATTGGACCTAAACCAAGGGAAAAACTATAGTTTGAAGTATACTTACAAATCTGAATGTTTTTAGCCCAATCTAAAATAATATAACTAATCAAGTCAATGTCAATGCTCACTCCATAGTGAATCTTGATGCTATGAGTACCATAAATTTAGTGAAGGATATGTTTAGATGCATTCCCATTTAACTCATGTAGTTCATACATAGATCTGTATACCATGCCCACTACATATGAAATATTAGGTCTAGTGCATAGTATAGATGAGACTACTAATAAGTTATCTATACGAGGTAGTATAAATTAAAGAGATGGAAAATTAACCTCAAGATTCACACCAGATAGAAAATAATTCAATGTTGGCTTATATATGGCCATGTTAAACTGAGCAAGAAAATAAATAGAATACTTGAATTGTGCAATAGTGATCTTGGAATATGATTGAGAAATTTCAATCTTGAGGAAGTAATGCATCAAGCCCAAGTTAGTCATTGAAAACCTACCAAACAAAGAAGTTTTCATTGTTAAAATGGTGGAATAATAACCCCTATGATAAATAAGTCATCCATGCATAGAACTAGAATAAAAAATAAATCATCCTACCATAATATGTAGACATTTAGATTATAACGACATCTACTGAACCTAACTGAAAGAGCAAAGGGGTCCATCTTGGCATACCAAACTCAAGGATATTATTTTATGAAATAGATAGATTTATAAAGTATTCAAACTAAAGAGGAATATTCCTCAAATCCTTATGGTTTCTCCATGTACATTTCCTTTTTGAGGTCATCATGAAGAAAGGCACTCTTAACACGCACCTAATGAACATACCAACAATGTGTTATGTCAATGGAGAGAGTGAGTTGGATTGAGTTGATTTTTGAAATTATGGTGAATTTATTAGTATATTTAATGTTAGGTACCTGAGAAAAATCCTTTGCTACCAAATGTGATTTAAACTTGTCTTTGGATCCATCTCTTATAAATTTTGTTTGCTAGATCCACCTATAATGAAAAAGTTTTCTTCCCTTAGGAAGTGGGACTAAATCCCATGTGGTATTCCTATACAAGGAATTATACTCCTATTTCATGGTAGTATCCCACTCAAGAGTGTTCAACACCTCAAAAAATTATTTTAGATTAGAAACATATGAAATGGAAGCATGTGGGGCATTATAGAATTGTGAATAGGTTTGTATGTTGTTTGATGGATTTCTAATCCATTGGCCATGAATTTATAGTGTCTATCTATCCTAAAGAGGACCAATGGTTGTAAATTTAGGAGGATATTATTCATCATCTTAAGATATTCTAGGAGAAGCAGGATGGTAATCCTCATCACTACTCTCATCATCAAAAATAGAAGTGATAGATCATCAAGAAGCTAATCAAGCATATTGGAATCATTAGATCTACCATCAAATCCCATTGCATATAAGGAATAAGGAGAGGTGTCAAGTGTGGAGTCTAAAGGACAATATAAAAAATGAACACTCCTCTGAATGCACAAATCATAAGTGGTGGGAAGGAGAACTAGTTATCCCTTAACACCCTTAGGATATCTAATGAAGATGAAATGTTGAATCTAAGGTTCCATTGTCTTACATTTCTTATTTAGAATATAGGTCATAGAAGGAGATATAAACACTTATAAGTTCTCTACTATGGATTTTTTTATCACTCCAAGCTTCAAAAGGAGTGATTCCCTTTAATGCTTTATGAGGAACTTGGTTCTAGATGTAACAAGCATACTCAATGGCCTCAGCTAAATATTAAGGTGTAAGAGTATTGTAGTGTAACATAAAATTGGCCATTATCTTCAATGACCTATTATTTCACTCTATAACAAAATTTTACTAATGACTATATATAAATGTACGTTAAAATTCAATTCCCTATAAAATATAGAATTGCTCAAAATGGGTACTAACATACTCACCACCATTATCGGTGTGCAAAATATTTATGGCTTTATTGAGTATTTTTTCCATGTGCCTTGAACTCCTAAAAAATGGTTAAAGAAATTTGATTTATACTTAATAAAATACACCCAAGTTTACCTCAAAAATTCATAAATGAAAGTATGTAATATATCTTATTAAATGAAGGTTTTGGAAATGGACCAGTAATGTCACTATGTACTATCTCTAATATCTATTCATATCTTTGTGATTTTACCTTGCCATAGTTATCTTCAATACTTTTAATAAGAATGCAACCTTGGAAAACTCTTTCAAAAAAACTCACTCATGTCAACCCTAAAACCATGTTTCAATGAATGAGTTGCTCTAGGTAGCAAAAGTTGATATGGTTGAATTGCTCGTGCCGTTATTTACTCACCTCATCTTAATGAGTGATCAATGTAGTAGCGATTGATGAGGGAAAAAATGTGATAAAATATACAATCATAAATGGTGATATACTTTCCCAAATTCAATAATGGAGCCACTATTTTCTTTGCTAATAACCACTCAATTGGGTGTGAAATTAACTCTCTTTCTTGAACTGATGTGAGTGATCTAGTAAATAGATAGGAGATTGGTGGATAAATAGGGAAAGCTTAAAACATCAAGAAATGTCCCATAATTCAGTTTAATATATCCACTCCCACTAACTTCAACATAATTCTTATCATGCAATAAGATATAAGGCATAGAACAAGAATCCAAGGATGAGATCACAACCTATGATGAATCTATATGGTGAGAGGCAAGAAAAACAATAACCCATGTGGAAGGATGGGATGTAATTTCAAAAAGTGATTTTCTATTATATTTACCATTGTTACTACATATAGCCTTAAAATATCTTATGATAATTAGCTTTGATTGGAAGAGTTAGGGACACTAATATTATGATTTTTGAGCATCTTATTTAGTTGGTCATTCTGCTTCTTCATGCTTTTGGCTTCATCATGCCCATATTTATTATAACAGCTACACATGAGTCCCTCTTTCTTGGATTTCCCATCTAAAAAGGAATATTTTTTTGATGGTTTTAGCTTAGCATAATATTTATTACCCTTTTTTCTCTCGATCCTTATTTTTATGTTTTTTTTCCTTACTATTGGAAGCCTTCTATTTAGATTAATTTAGTGTACCCATTTAGATAAGCTTATCTTCCTCTAGATTTTAGTCAATAGTAAAATTATCCAAGGATAACATGGTCCATGTAGCTCCAGTGACCTACTTGGTTTCATGGAAGGTAGGAAAATATACAAAATAGTGAAAACCTAATTTGGGAAGGATGAAAAGAATGACTTGATCATCATTTTTTTCAATGCCATAATTTCAATTGTAACCTAGGTGATTTGAACTTGGTAAAGAAGTCTTAGATCAAATCAAAATCACTTGGGATTAAACTAATGAGCTCATTCTCCAACTCATGACCTCTCATGATGTTCTACTTTGCAACAAGATTTTTCAATATGTACCACAATTGATTTGGAGATGTTATAGATTTGATATGAAAGAGTAAGTTAGGAGACATAGACTAGAAAAATAGACTGTAGTCTTCATTTATTTAGTTGTACCACTTCACCTTATCTAATTTAGATATAATTTCTTTTTCTATACCCATTGTGATTTGGTGTAATATTTTGCTCCTCAAGAGGAGTTACACTTTTAATTTTAACTCATGATAGTTGAATGGTGAAATAATCAAATGGAACTTATATCCATGATTCAAAAAGGAAGTATGTGTTGAATTGCATGTGTTATAGACAAAAAATGTAAGAACCCCATTAATATATAGAGGTTCAAATTGATAATAAATGAAAATTACATATATAAATGAAAATGATCATGATAATTATCCAAGAGAGAGGATAATCACTAATAAAATGTAATGTCAATATGTGTTTAATTTAGATATAATATTGAAAAATAAACACACTATACACATAACAAATCTCAAAGATACAATTCATGTGTATCACAACAAATATAAAATGTCATTAACACACAAATTATGTAAATCATTTTTGGTGGTAAATTGTCTAGATATTTACTTATAATAATGATGATATAAAAACCATTTTACTCAAAATTTTATCTTTAGAAAAAACTTTAACCTCAATCCAAATTCATTATTTTACTAATCATGATTCTGAATCCATCCATTCCTTAGGTAGACTAACTATGTCCTATTTGATAAGAGGTAGTTCTTTTCCATTCCAGTTATACTCTAAAGAAACATTATCTAAATTTATTTGATTTATTTTTACACCTCGACTTTGATATTAAGGACAAACATAACATAGACATGATAACTTGGAGGCAATGTTTAATAAACCATATTATATCAGTAAGACAAATTGATTAACGTTTATGTCCATCTAATTTTATAATCTTTTTTAGCATAACTAATTATATTTTTTAAGTACACCATACATATTTGAATTATTACACATGCCAAATAATTCATAAATAATTCTAGACTCATTTATGATCCTTGTAGTAGGAATTTTGGATTCTTTCTGTATTACTATTTTTAGTAACAAAACCCAAAATGCAAACAACATCAAAAAGAAATGATAAAGAGATAATCAGATTCTTGTAATGACATCACATACCATAATTTTACCTCTTATGGATCCCATCTAATATTGAAAAAATAATTAGATTGAAAACAAGTGGATTTTTAGATTACTTGATTATGCTTGCTTATGGCTTCAAAGGATTCTTGGCTTGATGATGGATTTTGATAAGGCTATATGATAGCTTGGATAATGAAGGAAGGATGTTTATGGTTGCAAGTTAGAAAGATGACTTTAATCTTTCCATGTTTTCCATGTTAGTTTTCATGGAGGGAGTTGATTGTTTATATAGAAAATGGAGGGAAGAATCAATGGCTCAAATTTCATTTTGAACCATTGAGATCAATGGCCAAGGAATTTTGAAAGAATCTTTAATTCCTTAGAAACCAATAAAATAGAGGATTCTAGAGGGGAATGGTTAAATTAGAGGAGATTATAGAATTTTCCAATTCTAAAATATCCATTAAGGAGTACGGGTGTAGGAGTAGCTAGTTTAGTAGGGTGGTAGACGGGTACGTGAATAAAATATATTTTTGAAAGGGCAAGTGGTTTAATGGGTAGGTTAGTAGGTAATTAGGCTTAGTTAGTAGACTAATGAGGGTGATTAATTGATTGTGAGGGAATACGATATAGAATATTATTTAATTAGATAGGAAACATAGTTATAGGTTAAATTAGTGCAATTAGTAAAATTATTAGGGTGAGTGGATTTAGGTTCATACAGTTTGCCCCTCTTTGAAAGGGCATTGTGAGTGGATATGATGGAAGGATTAATTTTATTTAAAATAAAAACCATAGTAATGTATGGAAATAATGTTAGATGGTGTTAGTAGGTATGATTCCCCCTCGAGGGAGCATGCAGGGAGAATCGATCTGGATGGTCACTTGAATATAAGTCCTAGGGGTGGGATGAGACTAGGATGATAAGATGGGGTTGGGTTTCCCTGAGTAATGATGTATCTATAGTTTAGATGCCTCAAGTACAAAGATAAGGGGATATAGTGGCTTGATCTCTCTAGATGGGTTCTAAACAAATGATCAATGTCTAGAAAGGTGATTGATTGATAAGATGGGAATTCCCAGGTTGAAGACATGGTCCAAGAAATAAAGAGATGAGATAGGCTACAATTTGAGGATGGTTCTCATAGATAGTACACATGTCATGGAGGTATTTAAATCCTATAATGGAGATCAGATGAGTTGATTAATGATAATAAGCCACTTTATTTGAGATGCATAGCTTAAATTGATGTAATATTGGTGAATGATTAATATGGTACAGGATGAGGATTGGGGGTTAATAATGGCTGATATATCTTTCGGCACCAAACAATGACTAGGTGATACCTACAAATTCTTAAAAGACCACAGGGCAATATAGTTATAACTCAAGATTAGGTTAGACGATGGGGAAAAGGAAAATCCATTCCCTAGGTGATTAAGGGATGATAATCGATGATTTATTAGGGTAATGGAGTAAGTTGATAGGAGTTGGATGTGACAAGATAAGATAATATGGGTGTAAGGGGTTAAGGAGGGGATTGGTGGGGGGGGTGTAAAAGGGGAGGGGGTAAAATAAGACAAAAAGAGTGAAAAAGGGTTCATTTTGAATTTTAACCTTAGTGAAAATTTGATCTGAGCTAAAAGTAGGGAGTAGATCCCTCGAGCTTGACACTATGTGAAAGAGTCTAAGAGTTACAAATGCCTGAGGATGCTGAACTTTTTGAATTTTTTCATGTTAGTTAGATTAGAAGTACCATGGGTGTAATACCATAATTGAGGGTAATGCCCTTAGTTTCATTATTAAATTCATGACTAGAGGTATTACCTCATTATTTGTAGTATTAGAATATTACAATTGTATATTTACAGTATTATAATACCATAAGTATCAATTTGTGATATTACGATACCACATGTTAGTGATCTACAGTTTTGCATAACCACAAGGGTAAAATCATGATTATGAAAAACCATGAAACTAAAGTGGGAATAATGACAAGGTCATGAGTTAGGGAAAATTTGCAAATTAAAATAGTGTCATGGGTAGAGAAAATAGTTAAGGGATGCAATGATACAGGATAGGCTAAGGGGTTTAGGGGAGAGATAAGGATGGTGAGATAATTAGATAAGGTTAGTTAGGATTAGATTTTAGTGATATTAGGATGGGTTGGGGTGAGTTAGAGTATGATTAAGGATAAAGATAGATGCAATTGGGAAGTAGGAATTGGGAATGTTTAGGTAGGTTAGTCAGGAAGGGCAGTTAATGGATTAATAGTGTAATAGAGTTAGGGAAGGGGATGTATGAGAGATGGTGAGGTTGGATTAGGTGAGTTAGGTTAAAATGGATGGGGGTAGTTAAACTAAGAGGGATTAGGGTTAGTTAGATTAAGATGGATGAGTTGATTAGGATTAGTCAAGGGATGTTAGTATGGGTTATAGGTTGTTAGGGTTTTGGGTGGATGATTTAGGATAAGTATGATTGGGGAAAAAAGAGTTATAGGTTGGTGAGTTGATAAGACATGATAGGTTAAAAAATAATATGTGATCAAATAGGTTTAGTGATGTAATATTGTGAATAGTGTTGGAGGTCTTAAGCATGATGGTGTCTTAGTTGTGTTGACTTGAAATTCTTCATGAGATGCACCAGTTGACTTATATGGACTATGGGTGTTAGAGGTAGTGGGGTTGCACTATATAGTTATGATGATGATGGTGCAGATTGATTATGACCTGATTGCTACATTGGTGGAGAGATGGTACTCAGAGATGAGTACCTTTCACTTCATGACTAGGGAGGTGATGGTGACACTTGAGGATGTGTATCATATTTTATGATTATTGATGATAGGGGATAGGATCTACTAACTGTCATACACACTAGGTACAACAATATAGAGACCAATAATTAAGTTATGAGTTAGTGCGTAGGATAAACTAGTAGACATTGATAAGTGCTTGTGAGAGGGTACCATTGATCATTTGACATTAGTGGTGATGTCTCTTATTACTAGCATCCTCCTATCGAAAAAGAGCAGTCAATGGTTTCACCTAGGACTTAAGATGTGGTTGATGACTTTAGGGTGTTTTCATGGGGGTAAGTGGTGTTGGTACATTTATATCAAGAGTTTTACTAGGGACCTACAGGGGAGCGGTGAGCCTAGGTACATCGCTGTTGTTTTAGATTTGGAGCTAGGAACATATTATAATCTAGTAACCTATAGATAATCGATAAAATAGGGAGCCTCATGAGCCTATTATTTTTTGATGGTACATTTTATTGGGTGTGTAGAGAGTTCATGCTAGAGAGATGAGATTTAATATAAAATATTTTGAAAGTTTATGATCAAAGCATATCATGTGGATGCCCTATAGGGGAATTTAGTTTAGTTCAGAGAATGAGGCTGAGGTCATGCAGTGTATGATTATAGAGTGTTACTTGATAGGTTAGATAGACTTTATTATAGATTGATATAGACTTGATCATGTGTAGAAATAGTTTGATCTCCCACAAGATGTGCCAGATGAGGAGTATTATTTGCATGGAGTGACTAAGAGAGGCCATAATGGGGTAGGGCCATGGCTAGAGCTTTGGCATGCACATATTGTGATAGCCTTGCCTTAATTCAATGGGATTTTTATATTCTTTTACTAGAGATAAGTGTGACAACAACATATACTACATGGTGGGCTTAGAGGGTCCCAATGAGGTTACTCTGGCATAGACCTATGATACGAAGAGGAGAGGTTAGGAGGGTTTTGAAGGTGAAAGAAAGGCTACAGAGATAGAAGAGGGGATTGGTGCCAATGTAGGATGCCTAGTATATATAAGGGGGCCATATTCCATGAATGTAGATGGGGGTGATGGTGATTAGGTAGTGGTTTTATCTTAAGTTGGAGGGGATGGGACCTAGGCTAGGGGAATAACACATAGGTTAGAGTGATTGGGACATAGGCTAGAGCCAGTAGGAGTGGGGATGGGGAAAGACCATCCGAAAAAAAATTGATTGGGGATGAGAGGTATTTATTAGAATGTCTTAGGATAGAGGTATAGACATGACTCCTGGAGATAGCAAACATTAACATAGAGAGAGACTAACTCTAGGCTCAGTTACAAGAACAAGATGGGTAGTTATCCTAGGCATAGGGGTAGGTTTTTGGATTATAGGGATAGGTCACTTCTCTTTATGCTTAGATTGTTATACTAGAGATCCATATCCATAGATGAGATACATTGATTATTGGGCTATAAGCACAACTTAGTCAGATACAAACTTGGATTTGAGATTTGATAGGAGAGGTATAGGTGGTTGAGAAGGATAAGGAAGAGGTAGAAACATCTATGTTAGTAGGTGGGATAACATGGGAGGCACAATATTATAGAGATTTGTACGAGGTAGTAGTGCCACTTGAGCAATGTGTCCCAACATTCAGAGCTAATTCATCATAGTTAGTACAGCAATGACCCATAGGACCATCAGTAGCCTAATTGAGATTATTGATGCATTATATACATGGTTTTTGTTTTATTGTAGAACGTTTTTGCCCATAAGACCCATATATTGTATATATTTTTTGACATGGAATCCATGTGGACATTGTTCTATATATGATGGGATTTTTGATGTGATGTGTTCTATAGTGATGATCATGCATGATTATTGATTATGGATATGTATATGGTTATATGAGATGATGAAATGGATTTTGACTATGTATGATTATGATATTGTGGTATGTATTTATTATGGATATATGTATCATGTGATGAGATGGATGTATCTATGAGTTAGATAGATTAGATATTTATATTAGATTACATGTGATGTTACACGATGTGATGTTTATATGATTGGATATCATGGTGAAAATGTGATTTATGTATGGATTTTAGTGAATGATGTGATAGTTATGATATCATGGTAGATATATGATGATTTATATGTTGATGGATATGTAGATATATTAGATGGATGTTAGATATGGATTTTAATGAGATGATAAATAAATAGCTATTTATGTGATGATGTTTTAGTATTTGTGTATGAAATATAATTAATGAAATGTTATGAGATAACTATTTGGTTATGGATGTCATGGATTATTATGGATGCAAAATTATGCCATGATAATGAGATATGTTGATTTGAAAATGGTGAAATGTAATAAAATATTAATAAATGTGCTAAATAAGGATTAACACATTATTAAGTTGTTATGTCTCACAAATTGGGTCTAGGTATCAATCCTCATACACCAATGAGGTAGGATAGTGATGGGATGGGAGGATGATTAGGCTAGATGGTGTAAGTTAGAGGGGATGATGATATGATTCAGGGGAATGGGATGGGTGGAAATTTTTAAGCTATTAATAATGTATGCAATCCATTTGAATATTGCACAGATGAATATTTGTGTGTCAATGACATGAGAGAAGTCAAAATTACATTAAAACATGGTGCATGGGGGAATTCCATTTTTGAAGTGACATTGACCAAAACAAGTTTAGGAGTCACTTAGACCATCATTATTTAGATAAAAATATAATATATCAAGACAATCTAATTAATATATACAATACTAAATTATTAATCAAACAATCACACATATTCAAAACACACACACATTCATATATAGACAAAAGATAACATAAGACAAAATAGCTTAAAGATAGGGAAAAACAAAAATGGATAGATAGGGGATTACATTAAGTGATCGTGATAGAATGATTATGGAAAATGATTTGAATGATAATAGGAGATATGTAAATGGGGAATATTGTGCCCGAAATTATTGGACTAAGATAAGGATCCAATCAAATTAGAAGCAACTATACATGGGTCTTAGGATAATCGATCAAGATTTGGTGGTATAGTGTATACAAGACCTCAAAGAAAGACTTAGTATTTTTTACCCTTCCATAATTATAAGGTTAGTGGGAACATGTGGACCATGGCTTAGAGACAACAATAGACACATGAGTATAAGTTTATCTTGAGGCTAAGAGGAGACACAATCATCAAAGATGCAATGGGGTAAAAGGATGGAGGATATACATGAGGATTTGATAAGATGGGGATATATATATATATATATATATATATACATATATATATATGTATATACATATATATATATATATGTATATACATATATATATATATATATGTATATATATATATATATGTATATATATATATATGTATATATATATATATATATATATATATACATATATATATATATACATATATATATATATACATATACATATATATATATATATACATATACATATATATATATATACATATATATATATATATATATATACATATATATATATATATATATATATACATATATATATACATATATATATATATGTATATATATATATATATATGTATATATATATATATATGTATATATATATATGTATATGTATATATATATATATGTATATGTATATGTATATATGTATATATATATATATATGTATATGTATATATATATATATATGTATATGTATATATATATATATGTATATATATATATACATATATACATATATATATATACATATATATATATATACATATATATATATATATACATATATATATATATATATACATATATATATACATATATATATATACAATATATATATATACATATATATATATATATATACATATATATATATATATATATATATACATATATAGATACACACACACACACACACACACACACACACACATGTGTGTGTGTGTGTGTGTGTGTGTGTGTGTGTGTGTCTATATATGAAAATTGAAAAAGAGACTCCAAAAGACTCCTCAACAAATATTTCATTCACACAACAAATAATGACTTGTCTCCCATTTAAAACATCTGTCTCCTATTGTTGTATAAACCTATAATGGAGTCCAACATTTAAGACCAAGATCAAGGATGGGATAATGTAGTGGAATGTGATGAGAAGTGTCGAATGGATATGCCTCCAAGAGTGGGGACCCATAGATGGAGGTAAATTAGATCTGATTAAGCATAAAAATGCTTTAAATGCATTATATTCATTGGGTTATCAAGATCTTCACCATCTAGTGTAGCTAACTTGTAGGCTCTATATCCAAACTTAACAACTATTATATAGGGCTTGATCCAATTGGATTAAAATTTTTCTTTCTTATCTTTGTATGCATTGGTATTTTTATGATTCTCTTTTAGGACTAGATATCTGACCTCAAACTCATGGGATGGGATCTTCTTGTAATATTGGCCTTTTAATATATTTTTCTATGACTGAACAAGATTGGGGGCCATTTGATGCTTTTCATCTAGAATTTTTAGTTCTTATAGCCTTTATTGTCTAAAATTGTGATTAGTGATGATTCCCCATAATGAGATACATAAGGAGGGGAGCTCTACTTCTACAGGAAAGATGCATTATAAAACATAAACCAATGAGTACAAAGTGGCCCCAATGGGTGTTCAGACACTTGTTCTATGAGACCAAAGTACAAGATATAATTGTAAGTGATAGTTCTTTCTTACATCATTGACTATTTTCTTGAGAATCTTGATAGGAGTCTTATTAGTTTCTTCAGCTTGTCTATTACCTTGGGGGTGATAAGGAGTGGAAAAGTGATACTTGATATGGTAACACTTACATAAGGCCTTGAATTCTTATTTTTTAAAGGATTTTCCATTATCTGATAGGACGTTGGTAGGAATGACAAAATGGTAAATGATCTGATTCAAGATAAATTTGGAAATTTGGAGACATGTGGTATAAGTATGTGGCATAGCTTTTACCCATTTAGTAAAATATTCCATGGCTTTAATAATAAACTTGTGGCCATTCGATGATGTGGGATTTATATTTCTAATAAAATATAGTCCCCATATAGAGAATGGTCATAGACTAATAATAGGCTATAATTCTTATGTGGCTACATGGATAAGATTACATATTTTTTAAAGGCTACATACTTTCACACATATTAGAATGCATCATATTCCATGGTAGGCCAATAGTATCCAGTCCTAAGTAATTTCTTAGTTAGGGCCATCCCATTGACATGCTTACAACAACTACCATCATTGACCTCATTGATCATAAGAGAATCCTCTTACATGGTAAGGCATTTGAATAAGGTCCCATCATAACCTCTCTGATAGAACATGATACCAAGGATAGTGTAATGATAGGTTTAGTGAATGAAGGCCTTGCATTGATGGTGATTGAGGTTCGATAGAAGGATGTTTTCTTGGAGATAATTATAGATATCATGATAATAGGGGAGAGTGAGATTAGGAATAGTGCAAATTTGTAGAGAAGACATAGATTGATGGGTTGGTAAGATCAAATGCTGAATCAATAAATTCCCTTCAAGCACATCTTCATGGAGGTCAATTAGAGACCTAATATGGACATGGAATCATCTACCTTATTACTCCCCCTTGGCACTTGTTCAAATGTAATAAACTAAATTTTTTTCTTTAACTAATTTACTAATTGCTTATAGGGGAATAATTTCTCATCTCTGGTCTAAAAATCTTCATTGACTTGCTTATATATTAGCTGTGAATCTCCAAATACCTTGGGGTGCTGGATGTTCCATTGTATGGATAATTGAAGGCCAAAAATTAAAACATTATACTCAAAATTGTTATTGGTGTATGGAAATGCAAATAAAAAAGCCTTAAGAATAAGGTTTCCTTATGGGGTTATCAAAAGGATACCATCTCTTAATCCATTCATGGTAAAATAGCCATTGAAATATAGATTCCAACCATTATATTATGTGATATTCATTATGTATTTGTCCAAGAAGGATGTGATACGAGGTTTAGTCACCATAAGAGGTGCCTCTATGATTCGATCTACAATTGCCTATCCTTTAATGAGATTTTGATTAACATATTCTATATCAAATTCATTGTGTAACATTATCCATTTAACCATTCGTCCTATGAGAGCTGATTTTGATAGTAAATATTTAAGATGATAAACTTTAGTGATGAGTTGAAATCGACTATTTAACATATAATGTCGAAGCTTTTGTGAAGTGAAGATAATAGATAAGCAATATTTTTGAATCAGAGTGTAGTTTAACTCATATGAGATCAAGGTACGATTGAGATAATAAATTTATTGATATTTTTATTCATCATTATGTTGTGAAAGTAGGTCACCTACTACACAAGGTATCAACAATGTATATAGGAGTAGAGATATTCCCATCACTGGTGGTGATAACACAAGAGTATTTTCTAGATATTGCTTGAGAATATTGATGGACTACTAACATTCAGAGTCCCAATTAAAATGGGTCCCCTTCTTCATGAGATGAGTGAAGGGGTAGAATTTATCTATGAGATGAGAGATGAACCACCAGATAGCTTACAACTTACCTTGAACACTCCAAAGCTACTTGATATTACAAGGATGAATTTCCATAATGGCTTTGACTTTGGTTGGATCTCCTTATATGCCTCTCATAGATACAATAAACCCTAATAATTTTCTTGAGGTAACACCAAATACAATTTTTTTTGTATTTAATCTAGCTTTATATTCACTTATCTTCTCAAAGGTTATGCATAGGACCACATGATGCTCAGATATAAGCCTTAACTTTCATAAAATACCATCGACATAATCTTACACAATGTCATGTATCATATCTTGGAATATAACAGTCATTACCCATTGATAATTGTCACTTGTATTCTTGAGACTGAAGGGCATGAATTGGTAATATAAATTACCCCATGGAGTGATGAAGATTTTTTTATGCTAATCCTCAGGCAAAAAATTTATTTGGTTATAGCCCAAAAAGCCATCCATGAGGGATAATATTTCATACCTAGCTATTGAATCCATGATCATATCAATTTTTGGGAGTGGGAAGTAATCTTTAGGGCATACCTTGTTAATTTATTGAAAGTTTGTATAGATTTGAATCCCACCTTGTGGTTTAGCTACAATAACAATGTTGGAGATCCAATCAGAGTAATCAATGGGCTGGATGAATCTTGCTTCCAATAATTTCTATAATTCATCCTTAACTAGTAAGACCACCTTAGGGTTCATATTACATAATATTTTATTGATTGGTTTGGTGTTAGGGTGAACAACTAAATAATGAAACAATAAGGAGGGATCAAATCCTGACATGTTGTAATAACACCATGAAAATAGATCTATAAATTCCTTGAGTAGCTCAATAGTAGTTTGACAATCTTTAGGAATAAAAGTTACCCCCAATATGACTATTTTAGGATGTTATTTAGTTCTAATGTTGACTTCTATCACCTCCTCAATGAAAGAGGGTGACTAATCTTGTAAATACATGAGAGGAAATGGAAAATCCTATATTTTTGTAGCAAACATTTTTTGAGAGCTCCAGGTCTATTTTAATATATCCTTCTGATTCAACTAAAACATGTGGAAATTATTTTGGACCTTAAGATGGTTCTTCTTCCTTGGACTCTTCTTCTTCAATTTGGTTAGGGTGCATTTTTTTATTCCTTGAAATAAGCTAATTGGTAAAGATTAATATAAAATCCCTTCCTATGATCATCGAGAGGCATGAAATCTCATGCTCTCAATAATTCTAAAATGGCCTCATCATTTTGAAACATGTCAAAGGATTGTTCTTGACATTGATCCCAATCAATTAATGAGGAGTGATAGAGGGATATGTTGATGGTGTAGATAATGGTGTCATGGAAAAGGTTTGTGGCATCAAGCTCCTTGTAATGACTATAAATGGATCTCATCTCAATTTCTTCATCAGAAAGAGACTCTTTAGGGACCGAAATAGTGTCCACAATAATATTTTTTTAAGTCATTGTAAACAATTTTATACCCTAAGATAAGATATTATGGATGTTATTGAACTATTATGAGCTCAAGCCTACCTTGCTCGTGTCTCCCTAGTCCTTTTCCTTGAGAATGCATATTTTGTAACATTTTTTGAATGTGGGGGTATCTCTATCTATGAGATGTGAGGGCCTCATGTTATGAAATAAGCCATGATTCATATAATTCATCAATATATTCCTATGATATTAGTCTTGAACTAGAAAAGGCCATTAGTCCAAACTGATGACTGATAGTATTGGTCTTCCTCATAATCAAGGACCTATAACTTTATGTGGAGAGAGATAGGTCACCTACACAAAAGGTTTTATATTCATATTCTCTACACCTTGTGGATGTGATTTTAAGATGTGTAACATTAGATAATGGATTAGAAGTGGGCACTAGATCATCAAGGCATACATATTTGGTAACTATAGGGTTTAGATTAGAACTATCCATGCTAAGACATAATCATGAGGATTGTGATTTACCCATTAGATAGCTATGAAAGTTCTCATTTTCCTCAGGAATGGTGATTTCCATACCAGAGTGATGGAATTTTAGACATTGGTGAAGGGTGGATGGTACCACTTGCATCTAATAGATCCATGGGTGAGCCAATAGTAAATTATATGGTAAATCAACATCCATAACATGAATCAAAGTCTGATGTACCATGGGTCCCACAAAAATGGGAAGGTAGATGGTGGCTATATACAACCATTCATTTTCATCATATACTTTAATTATGATTAGTGTAGGCCCCAAATAACCTTTAGAATACCCTTATTTATTTAAGAAATATCAATTACATAAGTTCAATGCAAACCCTCCATATATGAGAACTCAAGGAATGTGATGC
>JARHVA010006728.1:475000-565000 GCA_037957365.1 Torreya grandis | reverse complement strand
CTAAATTTTGAAAATTAATGAAATCCCTTGAGTTATAAATATTGTACACTCCAACTCTGATAGAGTATTCTATAGAATGATTATGTGGATGGAACCACAAAATGTGGTTTGCTATAGTGCAACCAAGTCATTGAGCATCACTAGGAATTAATGTGGCCCACTCGAAAAGTGTACAAATGTTGTAAATACCAGTTGTAGCTCACTAAAGTGAAACCATAACTATTGAGCATCATTTGGTTATAACGTGGCCCACTTAAAAAATGAGATGAATCACACTATTGAAAATGGATCTAGATTCTATCTGTAACTTCTTTAAAACATTGAAAATTTTAAAAAGAAATATTAAAACATTACAATCATGAACATGAATAATTAGCATGCCCCATATACTATATTGTATTGAGGTAAAGTGCCAATTTAAATTTAAAAGTTTAAATGTATCTATAAAAATGGGTGCATATGTAAGCCATATGCCCCCGTAATATAAAATTTTAAAATCATATTGAAAATGTGAAAAAATGTATTTTGTCATAAATATGAAATTTGGTATTCATGAGGTCTTGAAATTTCAAGGCAAGCCCATTGTGATCCCCTAATATAAAATGGAAGAGGCAAACTCAATAATAGTGATCAATACAAATACACACATATAAATATTGATATGCACACTATATTACTCTATTCACTCAAATCATTTTGAGATATTACAAACATATAGGAAGAATTTTTCCTATAATCATGGAGATTATCTCTCTATCAATATTTGAACCATGTCCTTATGAATATTCTCTAACCATATCAAACCTATATGCATAAAATTATTATTATACATAGTAAATGAATCTCAATTAATATATTCTAATAACTTACTCAATATAACTCTCAATGAATTATTACTTGTATAATAATGCACATTAGAATATTCACTCAAATTACATGTGAGTGCTATTTTTTCTAACATCCCCCCTTCAGTACTTACATGGTAATTTATGTTTCACAACATAATGAAAGTAGAGAGGAAACATATCAACATCTTATTGACCATTCACTGTCAGAAACACATCTACCAAAATAATGTGGTAAATATGAATAATAACCAACTACCATCAACCATTCACTACTGAGAACACATCAACCTAGTCAGTGTGAGAACTATGAGCAGGAACCATTTATTCAACCTTCACTCCTGTATCTCCTAAACACATTTTTTATGAAGTACATCTTGTGATAAAATTGAAAATATACATCTTATTTATCACACATACAAAGCAACATTGAAAATTGAAAATTCATAGAAAAAAATTAAAAATAAAGGTTAAATCCCTATTATCACTTTTGTAGCCTTTGCATGTGATTGTTAATATTCAATCTCATACATCATAGATATTCACCACTACCACTAGTGATCATCTTCAACATATTATTTTTTTCACATCTTCTTTTCTACTATAACAAAAGTGCCCCATCATTAGTGGTTAACAAGATGCGTAGAAAGCTTCCTACATCTAATGTCTCCAAACCCCTTTATGTTGCTACTTACTTAACTGATTGGAAATTGAAGCTCAAAATTTTAAACATTGTTCTTCTTTTATAACTCCCCTTTGCACAATGTGAAACAATACATTTTCGTAGAACATCGGATACTTGATATTGTATCTTTTTCCAAAAAGTTATTTGATTTTTGATAACATAAAAAAAATTTAAAATTAACTATATTAACTCTAATAATAAAACAATAATAAAATGGTGAGACTTAGATTTAGACCAAAACTAACTAGACAACGTTCAATAACCAGTTCAATAACCGTGCCCTGATAAATTATGACATGCATTGAACTCCATAAACCCACTATAGACTAATTTATATGTTGACTCAACTTGATATTACAAAGCCACATATAAAATACTACAAATTTAAAAAATAATGACTTTAATCTTTAACAAAATAATTCCGTCAAAGTAGGGCTAATGCGTACAAACCAAAAACATCTGATATGAGCATGACACAAGCTTGGAAGACATAACAAAATTTTCATGCATGATGTGTGGAATGATAGAAAAATGATGAAGGGTTCAAATCAAATTGTGTCAGCATAATATGCTTGTCCTCTCGAATTAGAACATTCTTTGGCTTTAAGTTTCTGTATACAATTTCAAGCGAATGAAGGTATTCCATTGCTAACAAAATCTTTGCATCATAAAACCTATCAATTTACTCAAGAAAGAAATGTCCAAACTATTTATGTTGAAGAATTTTTCGATCTACCACTGGACAATAATCCATAATGATATAATATATGTGGTCTTTTTTGTAATGGAAATACAACATAGGGAGAGGTGGATGATTTAACATTTGTATAATTGAATTGATATACAGATATGACATTGGTGATATCCTATAAATTTATGCAGGAAAGTCCTAGAAGATACGCAGCCATAGAGGAAGCCACATAATATTGCTCTGTG
Source organism: Torreya grandis (assembly GCA_037957365.1). NCBI lineage: Eukaryota > Viridiplantae > Streptophyta > Pinopsida > Cupressales > Taxaceae > Torreya > Torreya grandis. The sequence continues at coordinate 562,534 of JARHVA010006728.1, read as the reverse complement.
TCCAAGCCAACAGGCTGGTAGGGGATCTTTCCAAAAGAAAACTCTTCGAGAATGCTAAAATGATGTAGTTTTGAGTTAACAATCAAAATCATGAGCACAAATATTAATAGATTTATGAGTGTGTTGCAAGGTGCAGAGGAGACAGACGGTGTGGATCTTGATACAGAAGCACCGATATAAACATGTACACTATGTAAATGAATTATAACTGCATACAAATAAAAAATGCCCCTTGACATATACTAATAGAATCGATTTCTTCGTAAATTAGAACAACCAAGAAGTATTCTAGCTGTCCCTTCCCATTACTCATCCTTCCATCACATGGGATGATAATTTTGCTCTAATGCCACTGATATGATTTAAAATGGAAGAGCCAAACTCAATAACAATGATTGAGACAAATACATATATACACAAAGATAAATATTAATATGCACATAATATTTTTCTATCCACTCTTTAAATAATTTGGAATATTATAAATTTGTAAGAAATAGTTTTTCTATAATCATAGAGATCATCTCTCCATCAATATCTCAATCATATTCTTAAGAATACTCTCTAATCATATCAAATCTATATGTGTAATATTGTTGTTACGTACAACAAAATGACCCTCAACTAATATATTTTAATAACTAACTCAATATAACTCCCAATAAATTATTACTCACATAATAATGTACATTACAATATTTACTCAAATTATATGTAAGTCTTATTTTTTTTAACATTTCCCACCTTTAATATTTACATCGTAATTTGTGTTTTATAGGACTTAAGGAAAGTAGAGATGAAACACATCAATATTTTATCAACCTCATCCACATCCCTTCTCAGGGATATGCCTCCCCGCTGAGGTGATCATCGCACACAATGTGTCCGATCAGAGATCACCTCGAATGCTTCGTGGCTGGCCATATAGGGATTTGGAAGAGGACCTAGATCACTTTGGAGATTTTGGCGTGATGGCCAGTCCTTCTATTGGTATCAGAGCTAGGTCTCGAGGTCGAGTCCCGCAGAAGCTGGTGGGCATGATCCATACATCCCTTCTCAAGGATAGCGATACACTGCTGCCACGTGTCTGATCAGGTTTCACCTCAGATGCTTCAGTCCTTGGGCTATATAGGGGTCTGGAAGAGGACCCAGATCACTCTAGAGCTTTTGGCGTGACGGCCAGTCCTTCTATTGGTATTAGAGCTAGGTCTCGAGGTCGAGTCCTGCAGAAGCTTGTGGGCATGATCCATACATCCCTTCTCAGGGATAGTGATACACTGTTGCCACATGTATGACCAGGTTTCACCTCGGGTGCTTCAATCCCTGAGCCATATAGTGGTATGGAAGAGGACCCAAATCACTCCAGAGCTTTTGGCGTGACGGCCAGTCCTTCTATTGGTATCAGAGCTAGGTCTCGAAGTTGAGACCCATAGAAGCTGGTGGGCATGATCCACATCCCTTCTCAGGCATACGTCTCCCAGCTGAGGTGATCATCGCATGCCATGTGTCCGATCATGAATCACCTCGAGTGCTTTGTGGCTGGCCATATAGGGATCTGGAAGAGGACCCAGATCACTCCAAAGCTTTTGGCATGACTCTTCCAGACCCCTATATGGCCCAGGGACTAAAGCACCCGAGGCAGAACTTGATCAGACACATGGTAGTAGTGTATCGCTATCCGTGAGAAGGGATGTATGGATCATGCCCACCAGCTTTAGTGGGACTCGACCTCGAGACCTAGCTCTAATACCAATAGAAAGGACTGGCCATCACACCAAAAGCTTCGGAGTGATCTGGGTCCTCTTCCAGATCCCTATATAGCCAGCCACCGAAGCACCTGAGGCAATTCCCGGTTGGACACGTGGCGAGCGTTGACCGCCTCTGGAGGCATATCCCTGAGAAGGGATGTGGATCGTGCCCACCAGCTTCTGTGGGTCTCGACCTCGAGACTTGGCTCTGATACCAATACAAGGACTAGCCATCACACCAAAAGCTCCAGAGTGATTTGGGTCCTCTTCTAGACCCCTATATGGCCCGAGGACTGAAGCACCCATGGCGGAACTCGATCAGACACGTGGCAGCAGTGTATTGCTATCCCTGAGAAGGGATGTATGGATCACAACCATTCATTATTAGGAAAACATCTACCAAAACAGTGATAAAATTGTAAATAAGAACAATTTTCCATCAACCATTCATTGTTGGGAACACATCAACCTAGTCAGTGTGAGAATTATGAACAAGAACTATTTGTTTAACCTTCACTCTTGCATCTTGTAAACATGTTTTTTATGCCATACATCATGAGAGAAAATAATAAAAACACTTTATATTTACCACACATAAAAAGTAACATAGAAAACTAAAAATACATGAAAAAAAAACTAAAAATGAGGATTAAATCCTCATTATCACTTTTATAGCCTTTGCACGTGATTTTTGTCACTTAATCTCATACAGTGTAGATAGTCACCACTACCATTGGCGATCATCCTCAGCATAGTCATTTTTGCACATCTTATTTGCCACTATAGCATAAATGACCCTATTTTTAGTAGATAATAAGAGGTTTAGAAAGCCTCCTTCCTCTAATATTTCTAACCTCCTTTATATTTCGACATACTTAACCAATTGGAAATCGAAGCTCAAAAAACTCTACATTGTTCTTAATTTATAACTCCCCCCACACAATATGAAACGCCACATTTTCTACATATTTAATTGATTGAAAATTGAAGCTTAAAAAATTCTACATTATTCTTATTTTATAACTCCCCCACACAATATAAAACAACACATTTTTCATAAAATGCACGATCCCTGAGAATACATCTTTTTACAAACAATTTAGTTTAGTTTTGACAACATAAAAAGACTATAAAATTGATTATATTCTCTCAATGATAAAACAATATTACAATAGTGTGACTCAAATTTAGCCCTAGACTAACTTGACAACATTCAATAAGTATGACCTGATAAATTATGACATGCACTGGACTTCATAAAGCCACTATAGACTAATTTATATCTTGACTCGACTTGATATTAGAAAGCCACATATAAAAAACTACAACCTTAAAAAATAATGACTTCAGTCTTAGAGAAAATAATTGTGTCAAACTAGAGATAATGCGTACAAACCGAAAACATCAGATATGAGCATGGCACGAGCTTGGAAGATGTAACAAAATTTGCATGTGTTATGTGTGGAATAACTGCAAAATGATGAAGGGTTTGAATCGAAATCTGTCGGCATAAGATGGCCGTCCTCTTTAATGAGAACATTCTCTGGCTTCAAGTCTCTGTATACAATTCCAAGCAAAAGAAGGTATTCTAGGGCTAACAGAATCTCTACACAATAAAACCTCGCAATTTCCTCAGGAAAGAAATGCCCAAACTATTTCTGTCGAAGCATATTCAGAACTCCCACTGGATAGTACTCCATAACGATATAATATTTGTGCCCTTTTTCGTAATGGAAATACAACGTAGGGAGAAGTGGATGATATAACATTTGTAGAATTGAATTGATATATAGATCTGACGTTGGTGATGCCCTGTAAATTCATACAGGAGACTCGTATAACATACACAGACATAGAGGAAGCCACGCGATATTGCTCCACGGCCAAGCCAACAAGCTGGCAGGAGATGCTTCCAAGAAAATCTTCGAGAATTAACAACGCTGAAATGATGTAGTTTTGACTTAACAATCAAAAGCCGGTGTACAAATCTTGATAGATCTAATTGCAATAGAATTATGAGTGTGTTGTAAGGTGCAAAAGAGACCACCTGTGTTGATCTTGACAAATAAGCACCGATACACGTGTGCATTATGTAAATAAAATATAACTACAAACAAATTAAAAATGCCCCTTGATCTATACTAACGGGATCAATTTCTACACTACAAAATCTTTATAAATTGGAACAACCAAAAACTATTCTAGTTGTCTCTTCCCATTACTCATTCTTCCATCAGAGGGCAAGATAATTTTGCTCTGATACCAGTAATATAAATGGAAGCTCTGAATTCAATAAAAGTGATCGAAATAGATATATATATATATATATATATAGACAAATATTAATATATACATTATGTTATTCTATTCATTCTTTAAATTATTTAGGATATTACAAATATATGAGAAATGTTTTTCTTATAATCATGAAGATTATCTTTCTATCAATATCTCAATCATCTCTTTAAGAATATATTCTAACCATATCAAACCTATATGTGTAATATTGTTGTTACACACAACAAAATGACTCTCAACTAATATATTCTAATAACTCATTCAATGTAACTCCCAATGACTCACATAATAATGCACATTACAATATTCACTAAAATTACATGTGAGTATTATTTTTACAAACATCCCCAGCCTTCTTGAAATGAGAGACGTACTTTTAAAATCACTAATTTCAAAAGAAAAGTCATTGAATATGTGAAAGATATAATCATGTAGTAAAATTTAAATATTTAAATTGTATTGCATCATAGAATTGAAATAGAATTGAATTATGTATGAAGCATTGAAGTATGAAATTAGCATGTAGATGATATTAATTATTGCGCTATAATATAAAGAAGAAATAGTCACAGTGCATGATATGAATCACAGTGCCATTGTAACAAACAATCAAAGTCAAATAATGTCACACAATAAAGCTTAAAGTCGTATAAAATGAAAAATTAGACGTGACACAAAGTTAAACAATTGGCATATAATGTTATTGTTGACAATTTTGACCCCACAAATCAAATTGTCACCCTTATCATTCGAAACTTTGAATACCATATCTTTTTGTCTTGTGAGTCAGTAATTGGTCTTGAAAAGTCCTTGAAGAATCCATGGTTAAGAAGTCTTAAGGTTGTTTAAGATATTAAGGGTCTTTTCTTTCACTTGTCTTGTTCTTTGTAGGAAAGTATTGATGTTGATCAGAGCAGTGAAGGGAGCAATTTTTTCGAGAAATCCGATGAAGCAAAAGTATAAGTTTATTTTCTTTTGGGACTCTTTTTCACCAAGTGTTCATTCTTTCAGAGTTTTTGTTTTCAATTTTTTTTCTAAGTGTTAGGAATTGTTTCAAAAAATTTATCTGAAGTAATTTTCTTGAAGGATATCTTTTTGAAGGGATTGTTTCAAACATTTTGTCTAAAATTTTTTTTCCAAATGGCACTTTTCAAAAAGGCAAAGACCATTTCAAAATTTATGAGGGTTCATTTAAAAAGTGTCGAAGAGTTCTTTTCAAAAGGCAAAGACCATTTCAAAAGTTCTGAAAAACTATTTCAATTTTTTTGACACTCCATTTTCAAGAATTTTGAAGGGTATTTTCAAAGGGAAAAGTGCTTTTCGAAAATTTTGAAGGGTCCTTTTCAATTTTTCTAAAGGGTACTTTCCTTTCAAAAAAGATATTTTCAAGGTTTCTAAAAGACCATTTCAAGAAAGCCGAAGGGTCCATTATAAAAAATCTGAAGGGCACTTCTCAAAAAAAGGGGTCATTTCAAGAAAGCTGAAGGGTACTTTCCTTTTGGAAAGGGCATTGCAATCAGAAACAGGGGCACTTTTCAAAAATCTAAAGGTCCATTTTTGAAGAGAAGTCTGAATGAATTCTTTCAAGGTGAAGATGCCGAATTAATAAGCCATGGACAAATTGTCAGAAAGAAAATGAATGAATTCTTTCAAGATAATCATCCATGGAAATAAGCTTAAAAATAAAAGCCTGAAATAAATTCCTCTGAATGAAAATCCTGAATAAAAGTCAAAAAAAATCTTTTGGGCAAAAAGTTTGAATAAATTTATCCATATAAAATGGTGTAAGAAAAAAAATCTAAAGGAATTGATGACAGTTGCATGGACGTCAACTTTAAACTCAACAAATAACTATTGGGATTCAAATAACAAATGATGGGCCCACAAATGTCAAGTTTTAGCCTCAGTAAGTAGCTGTTTGCAAAGGTTAAGTTTTCAAAGGGTTCATCAAGATTACCATGAGATTGACACTTGTCAAGATCTCATGATCAAATATTGATGATTTTGGGAATCTAAGACTACAACAAGGAGAATGCCAAGTTTTAAATGCAAGGATCGAATCATTTAAACTCGGTAGGGACATGCAGTTACCTTCGACATGGCTCTATTAGTTCTTAAAGAAGAGACTTGAATGCATGAGGGGCTTGAGAAGATTTGTGGTGATTTTGGATGGCTGATCTCATGATCAAAGTAATTGCATAATTTTAATGTTGAGGATCTCAAAAATAATGAGGGATCCACAATTATTGGTGAATTTTTCTCTCAGTTCCCAACTCTAACATGCGAGTCCCTCTTCTCTCTTGTCATTTCTTCTATATATAAAAGCTTTTGAGCCATTGTAAATTGATTTTTTTACATGTTTGGAGAACATCTATATTTTGCCTCTTTCGATGTATAAGATGGGGCTTATACCTCCTCAAAAGCTTGTGTTTTAGTGTATTTTCATGGACTATTAAGAGATGAAAGTAATACCTAAGTCTTATTATCATCTTATTCTTTCCATTATACCTATTTACAAGTGTTAATCTCATCCTTACAGGTCACATAGTGTGCTATATCATCTTGTTTATATGTCAAGTACGAGCTCTCTCTAGTGTCTTTGACAAACCTATTGAATAATTGCCTTAGATCACGTATAAGCTTGAGCCCCTATGAAAAAAATTGATTCTTGGATGATATAGTTTGAGTAGTGTAATTAGATTCACATCCTTGTTTATCTCCTCAGTGCATGTCAAGCATATGGTCATATTTTTGGTGTATCACCATCATAAATAGGATTTCCCTTCAATTTTCTTTCTTACCTTTTCCCTCTTCCCTTTTTCTTAGCATTTTGTGGAATAGATCAGGGATCTTAATTGATACACCAAAAGGAGATATCCCTTAGAATCTAAAGATTTAATCCATTTATTAGGTTACCCACAACCTAGGATTATTTTCATATTTTCATAGACTATGAAGGCGTGAAACTCTCTTCACAAGGGTGTGAGTCTGATTGACAACAATTTTTGGCATGCCTAGTGGGACCCTCTTTCTCCTTATCATAGCTAAAGTTTGGAGTTGAGGAGAATAATTTGCAGTAGATGAGAATATCCATCTTTATCATAGCTAAATATTCTTCAGGTTGTAGAGTTCATAGCATCATTTAAGCAATTCTTTCATGCTAAAGGTTAATATGAGATCGAATAGTAAAGGTTTTCCTTTTGAATTTACTAAGTTACCTTCTACATCATATAAGAGATTAAGGTTTAGTATGAAAAATATATATATCCTCAAAAGAAATATTTGTCTTTTGGTTATCCTATTATTCTAAACACTCCAATCCCCACTATCTAAATGGCTATCAGAAACAAGGTGTTTCTTCCATTTAATAGAGGTAGCTTAATAAATTCAGCCTAGTTTGATGGCATTATAGTGTCTACCCTCAAGAGCATCCCATTCTTCTCAGGAGAAAATCAAACAACCCCTATCGAGCATATTTAGGATGTAGCTAATCTCTGTTCAGTCTATAATGTTATTTAGGATAATGTTGCTACTAGATTACTTGTTTCTTCCTTCAAAGGAAAAGCATTACAGTGGTATGGAAACCTCCCACTAAATTCCATTTCTACCTGTGATGAATTGGGTGAAGTCTTAGTTAAGAAATTTGAGGACAAATTTGATCACCTCTCTTTGGTTGAGTAGTTAACTACCATAAAGAGAACTCCTCATGCATTCATGTCTAATTATAAGCTCAGATTTCAACAAATATGGAATAGGACACTTGTGTTGATTAGGCCATCCCTTGAATATGCATTCTTTTATTATTTAAAAGCCCTTAAATTTGACATTAGTGTGATGATACAGTCAATGTGTGGTACTACTTTGTCAAATGCTTATGAGGTTGCAATAAGGGTAGAAAATAGTTTGATACAAGATGGTAAAATTTATCCAAAACTTCCAATGCCTATATTCCTAGAATTAAGGTCTATTCCAACCCCTTAAATTTCAAAAATTTCATCCTTATCTCCTATACCATCCCCTCAAGCTCAAATTGCAGCCCCTACTAGTCAAGCTAGTGAGATATGAGAATTGAAAAGCTTACTATAGTCCTTTAAGAATAAAATAGTATAACTAAAGAGGCAACAGTTTCAAGATAATAAGCCCTATCAATATCAAAATCATACCACCTATCAGCCCTTCAGAGATCAAAGGCCTCCTTATCAAGGTTTCAGAGAGAATAAACCACCTTACCAAGCACAATGAACCATAACTCTAGATATGCCATATGTTTCCCTTGATCCTAATGCTCTTTCTAATTTAAGAGACATTTTTATCATCCCACTTCAAAATAAATTGATGCAATACTCAAGTTGGTAGCCCTCAAATTTCAATGATGCTCAAAACTAGGCTTTGGTATCATAGAACATCACTATGCCACAAATAACACAAGAAGAGTTTTATTTTCAAGGAGGTTAGTAGCAAGATAAAATTTTATCATCACAAGGAGATAATCAATAAGTTTAAGGGCAGCCTGGTTCCATTAATATAAATTGACAAATGGATGATCATGTTGCTTTTACTTAGGGTGTTGAAACTAACAATACAAGTGGTCAAGTTGTAGTTGTAACTAGATCTAAAAGAAGAGCCATTGATGAGGTGCAGGAGATGAAATATGATTAAATTACTCCTAATGTTATTTATAAGAGTCCAAAATAACAACTTGCTTCCCCTACAACTCAAAAAAATTAGAATATAGAGGTTAGTAAAGTTTATTGAATACCTCTAGTTCGTGAGCAGCGAGTGCTTTAGAAAGTGAAACCAAAGGTTGGTGGATCTTAGTTTAGTATAGTGGATCAAATTAAGAATTATAATATCATAATTATCATGTGATATTAAATTTCCATCCTATGAAAAAAATATATGCTCCTCCAAGAGCTTTCAACTCTCAAATTGTCTCTAAAATTGGTTGAGAAAGAAGGTGTTGTCTTAACTAATTCAGATCAGCCAACTAAGTAACAAGTAAATATAGTAAATAAGATGGTAAAGGTGTAAAAAAATGATGTAAAATCAAATAAAACTCTTCCTTTCTAATTTTATTTTATAGTGGGTGATACTTTGGTTCATAATTGTATGGTGGATAGTGGAGCTAGTAGTACAATCTTGCCTACATAGATTGCAAATAAGCTCAGCCTTGTTTATGAGACAAACACTAGGGGTATAAAAATTGGATGGGTCACCATAAAATATGGTAGTCATCATCAAAGATATAAAATGTTACATTCTTGTCCCAATGTTACTATTCACCAGGATGTTGTCATGGTAGATTTGCCTCCTTACTTTGTTATGTGCCTTTCAAGGGACTTTACCTCAAAGATTGAGAGATATTTAAAATCTTATTGGACTTATTTGATATTAATAAATAGGTATGATACCAAATTAATGATTTATTTTTAACCTATTTCATGTTTCCATATGGAGCCATATATGCCAAGTGTTGTGAACACTAACTATATCATCTCGGATGAGGTACCAGAAACTAGTGGAGTAGAAAATGGATCACTTTTGGATGGAGTTCCAGATTTTTTTATGGATGAGTGGGATTATAATTTATATGAGAATGATCCTTATAAGCTAATTGAATAATAAATTGGAGTGTATTGCCTTCATGAGAATGATGCACCAATTCCAACCATGATTAAGGATAAAGAGTCTAGTGAAGTTTTATGGCAATTGTACTTTGATGGATCAAGTAATAAACATGGTATTGAGACTAGAATGATGTTGGTTTCTACAACAAAAAAAATATATTTCTATACTATTAACTTCTAAGTCATTTTTTCAAATAATGTTGCAGAGTATGAGGCACTAGTTCACAGTTTGTAGTGGGCTAGGAAGATGAAACTCAACACTTTACAAGTTTTTGTGATAGTGTACTTATAATTCACCAAGTAAGAGGTTTATATATATATATATATATATATATATATATATATATATATATATATATATATATATATATATATATATATATATATATATATATATATATATATATATATATATATATATATATATATAACTTAAATCTTATAATCATAGAATATGAGACTTACTTAAATATTTTCTAGCATTTAACATTCAAGCAATAACAAGAGGTGAAAATAAACACACAGATAGGTTGGCTACCATTGGGGCACAATTTAGTTCCCTGACTGACTTAAAAAGTGAAAAATTTTAATCACACATAAAGGTGGTTTTAAGGCCTTCTATTCTAGATAATAATGAGAATTGGCAAGTGTCTGAAGATGACAATCAAATTGTGAGATTCCTGTAAGAAGAGGTTGAGTTTTCATCAAGAAACCAATCAAAGTACTTGCAGTAGTATGGTGATTATATTTTGCATCTAAAAACAAATAATTTTCCCAAGGGATTGGTCACACTTGAGAATATTTTTAATGGTGATGATGAGTTAAGAAAGGAGAATTCATCTTTTTCAACAAAATAAGAACACTATGCCAATGTAGAGATTGCAGCTAGTAAGAATTTGAAGTTGGGTAAAGTTTGCACCCCTTCACAAAAAGAAGATTTCATTGAGTTATACACAAGTTTTATCAATGTATTTTCATGAAAGTATAGTGATCTCAAGGGATTTGACCCAAATCTAGCTCAACACACCATTGAGTTATAAGATGAAACTAAGCCAGTGAGACAAAGACAAATGCCCATTAATCCTAAGCTTGAGCCTTTGATGAGAGCTGAGATTCATAATCTATAGAGTCAACTATTATATTTCTAATCCAACACTCAACTTAGGTGGAAAATTTTGTTCTGATATGGAAGAATAATGGTGAGATTAGATTGTGTGTTGACTTCTGTGATTTGAACAAAGCTTCACTTAAAGATTACTATCCATTGCCATCAATGAAACAAATTTTATAGCTAGATGTAGGTTCATATAGGTTTTATTTTTTGGATGGATATAGTGGCTACAATCAAATTTTAGTCAAGGAGGAGGACCAATTTAAGACAGCCTTCAATACCAAGTGGGGAACATTTTCATACAAAAAGATGCTCTTTAGTTTATCCAATACTGGATAAACCTTTCAGAGAGCCATGGATATGGCATTCGAAGGCCTTCTTAACAAGTTTTTACTTATTTATTTGGATGATATAATAGTTTTTTCAAAGAGTGTAAGTGATCACATGGTTCATCTCAAGAAAGTGTTTGAAAGTTGTAGACAATTTGGGGTATCTCTAAATCCCAAAAAGTGTGTCTTCTCGGTTCATGAAGGTAAGCTTCTTGGACATGTGGTTTCAAAGTATAATTTAAGCATAGATCCTAACATGGTAGACTATATTATTTCACTCTCCTTACCTAAGCACAAAAAGGCTTTGTATAGCTTCTTAGGGAAAATCAATTTCATAAGGAGATATATCTCATAATTTGCCATTTTAGCTAAGCCATTTATGACCATGTTAAATAAGAATCAGATCTTCAGCTGGTTCAAAGGAGTAAATATTTTTGAGGAGATTAATAAGGTCATATCTAGTGCTCCTACACTTATAAATCTAGATTTCACAAATAATTTTATCTTGTATACATATGCTAACATGGACACCATTTTTGGAATTCTTATACAAAAAAATCATGAGGCTTTGGAGCAGCTGATAGCCTTCTTTAGTCAAGGCTTGGAAGAGTTTGAAACAAGGTATTATTTTGTTGAAAAATATGTACTTACAGTTATAAGTTCTTTCAAAATATTCAGATACTTGTCTAGCAATAAGATATACCTAATGGTTCCTCATCCAAGCATCAAGGAGTTTCTTTTGAACAAAGATAGAAATGAGAAGAGGGCTGGTTAGATAATGAAGGTAATGGATTATGATGTGAAAATTAAGGTCAAAAATATGGTTATAGGTAAATGACTTTGTGATAATCTAGCTCAAGATTTGCAAGAGACTAATGAGATTGTTTTGGTGTCAAATGATGAAGAGGTTGTAGCTGGTCATACATCACCTTCCAGTTAGTTTCATGACTTAGTAAGATATCTCTAAGATGGTAGTTATCCCTATAATCTAAGTGATTTAAAGAGAAGATATTTTAGGTTGTAATCAATTCCATTTTTGCTTGTTGATGGTGTTTTGTTCAAGAAAGATATCAATGGTATGTTGTTAAGGTGTATTGAGCCAAGCCAAACTTAGAGAATGCTTGAAGAGTTTCATGATGGATATGGTGGAGGACATTTTTTTTCAAGAACAATATCTATTAATATCATGAGAGGTGGGTACTATTGGCCTAGTATATTTGGTGATTGCCATGCATGGTTAGAAAGTGCAAATAGTGTGTTGTGTTTGTAGGAAAAGTGAAACTTGTAGCCTTACCTCTTCAACCAATTATGGTGTATCAGCCTTTGTCCAATGTAGATTGGAATTTATTTTTCTCATAAATCCTCCTTCAAGTTAAGGACATAAATGGATTCTAACTGCTACTAATTACTCCACACGTTGGATAGAAGCAGTGGCATTGAAAGAAGCAAATGAAACTAATGTTCTAGATTCCTATGAAGGTTTCATTACTAGATTCAGAGTTCCCTCAACTATTAATTTTGATAATGCAATGGCTTTTGTGGGAACTAGGATCATCCAATGGGCTATCAAACATGGGATTTATCTTAGCACTTCATCAACCTATTATCCACAAGGTATCGGCCTTGTTGAATCTACAAATAAGAACCTATTAAAGATCATAAGAAGGACTATTGAAGACAATCAAAGTTCATGGCATCTTAGGTTGAATTCAACTCTATGGGTTGATAGGATCACCTAAAAAATATCAATAGCCAACTTTTTATACAATATGGTATATGGTAAGGAAGCAAGGTTACCCATTTCTCTTGAGTTTCCTACTTTATAACTAATGCATCAACTTGACTTGTTGGAGAATGAGCCTATGGAAATCAGATATGCTAAACTTATGGAGTTGGAAGAAGTAAGAAGTAAGTTCATGTTATCCATATAAATTCATCAAGCACAAGTGAATAGAGCTTTTGACAAAGGAGCCTCTTCACCAAATTTTTAAGAAGGAGATTTTATCCTCAAGTGAGATGAGGATAGAGCTAAACCAGGAAGGCACAAAATTTTTGACTCCCTTTGGAGTGGCCCATACATAATCTCTAGCTACAAATCCACCTATGCCTTCCAAGTTGTAAATATGGATGGTGAGGAGCTTCCAATCTTAGTCAATTGGATGCATATAAAACATTGTTATTGAAGAGCTAAGTTATTTGTACATAGTTAGTTTGTTTTCCTAAAAGTGTTGTTCAAACACATTAGCTTGTTTTTATTTTGTCCTAATAAGTGCTTTGTTTGCACTTTTGCTTTGTTTAGTTAATTTCCCTTCTTATTTTGGAGGAATAAGTTATCTTATTTCAAATCAAAAATTGTACTTGCAATCATGGATCATATTTCTCATTGCTTTGTGAGTCCAAGTGTCATGTATATGGTCTAGTTCTCAATCATAGAAGGCATGCTTCCTAGTTGAGTCACCAAAATGTTGAGAATTTTGACCCCACAAGTCAAATTTCCAACCTTATCATTCGAAACTTTGCATACCATGCCTTTTTGTCTTGTGAGTTAGTAATTGGTCCTTAAAAGTCCTTGAAGAATCCATGGTTAATAGGTCTTAAGGTTGTTTATGTGATTTAGGGTCTTTTCTTTCAATTTTCTTGTTCCTTGCAATAAAGTATTGATGTTGATAAGAGTAGTGAAAGGAGCAAGTTTTTCAAGAAAGCTAATGAAGTAAAATTACAAATTTATTTTCTTTTGAGACTCTTTTTCACCAAGTGTTCATTCTTTTGGAGTTTTTGTTTTTTGTTTTTTTTTTCTAAGTGTCAGGAATTATTTCAAACATTTTATCCAAAGTAATTGTCCTGAAGGATATCTTTCCAAAGGGATTGTTTCAAACATTTTATTCGAAACAACTTTTTTGAAGGGCACTTTTCAAAGAGGCAAAGACCATTTCAAAAGTTCCAAATTGCTAATTTTAAAAGTGTCAAAGGGTTATTTATAAAAGGCAAAGACCATTTCAAAAGTTCTAAAAGACCATTTCAAATTTTCTGATGGTCCATTTTCAAAGATTTCTGAAGGGTATTTTCATAGGGAAAGGTGCTTTTCAATAATTTTGAAGGGTCCTTTTCAATTTTTTCGAAGGGTACTTTATTTTCAAAAAAGATATTTTCAAGGTTTTCTAAAGACCATTTCAAAAAAGCCAAAGGGTCCATTATAAAAACTCTAAAGGGCACTTCTCAATAAAAAGTGGTCATTTTCAAGAAAGCTGAAGGGTACTTTCTTTTTGAAAAGGGCATTTCAAGTGGAAAAAGGGGCACTTTTCAAAAATTTGAAGGTCCATTTTTGAAGAGAAGTCTGAATGAATTCTTTCAAGGCAAAGATGACAAAGCAATAAGCCATGAACAAATATGTTCAAAAGAAAATGAATGAATTATTTCAGGATAATTGTCAATGGAAATAAGTTCTGAAATGAAAATCCTAAAATAAATTCCTCCAAATGAAAATCTTGAAGAAAAATCAAATAAATTCTTTCAAGTAAAAAAGTATGAATAAAATTTTTAGCAAAAAATGGTCGAAGAGAAAAAATCCAAATATCAACTTCAGCCTCAACAAATATCTGTTGGGATTCAAATAACAAATGATGGGCCCACAAACATTAGGTTTGATCCCTAGTAAGTAGCCATTTTTAAAGTTCAAGTTTTAAAAGGGTCCATCAAGATTGTTGTGAGCTTGACACTTGTTAAGATCTCATGATCAGATATCGATGGTCGTGGGCATCAAAGACTATAGTAAGGAGCATGCCATGTTTTAAATGCAAGGATCTAATCATTCACACTTGGCAGGGACATGTAGCTACCTTCAACATGGCTCTATCAGTTCTTAAATAAGGGACTTGAATGCATGAGGGGCTCGAGGAGATTTATGGTGATTTTGGATGGTTGATCTCATGATAAAAGTAGTTACATGATTTCAATGTTGAGGAGCTCAAAAACAACAAGGAGGGATCTACAATTATTGATGACTTATTCTCTCAGTTCCCCAATCTAACATGCAAGCCCCTCTTCTCTCTTGTCCTTTATTCTATATATACAATATTTTGAGCCATTGTAAATCAATTTTTTTGCATGTTCAAAGAACATCTATATTTTTACTCTTTCGATGAATAAGATAGGGCTCATACTTCCTCAAAAGCTTGTGTTTTAGTGTATTTTCATGGTCTATTGGGAGATGAAAGTGATATCTAAGTCTTCCTCTCATCTTATCCTTTCCATTATACCTATTTTTAGGTGTTAAGCTCATCTTTTTAAGTCACATAGTGTGATCTATCATCTTTTTTGTATGGCAAGTGCGAGCTCTCTCTAGTGTCCTTGATAGACCTATTGAACAATTGCCTTAGATCATGCATAAGATTGAGCCCCTATGAAAAATAATGATGCTCATAGGCTGCATTTGAGTAGTGTAATTATATTCATGTCCTTAGTCATCTTCTCAGTGCATGTTAGGCAAATGAAATTCATATTTTTGGTGTATCACCATCATAGATAGGATTTCCCTTCAAGTTTATTTCTTACCTTTTCCCTTTTCCTTAGACAATTTGTGGCATAGATTAGGGATCCTAATTGATACATCAAAGGGAGATAACCTTTAGAATCTAGAGATTTAATCCACTGATTAGGCCAGCATACAGCCTAGGATTATTTCCATGTTTCAGCAGACTGTGAAGGCTCTGAAAACTACCTTCACAAGGGTGTGAGTTTGATTGACAACAGCTACACATAAGGATTAAATACCATATAAAAGGTACATATGAATGTCACATAAACATATAATATCAAGGTCCTCACACAATTGGCATGATGATTCCATAGAAGATAAAAACATGTATATGATGTATACATAATGCTAAGGGAAACACATAATAAGAAAGTACATGTCGCTAAAATATCGTATCATAAAATAAATATGTAGAAGAGAATCTTAATGCAAAGGAAACTAGTTTGCAGCAATCATATGTATCAATGCCAATATTACCGAATAATATATTCATGTAGTACAATGTAAAGTATGAATGAATAACAAAACATTTGTTTGGTAAATAGTTAAACATCATAGATAGTTTGTGGATTGATAAAATATTTTAAAGTGTTCATGGAGAACAAAGAGATGCCCCAACTTAGCAAGGTTGTTGGGTAACAAGCAAGCTCTGACATCAGAGAACCATGAAATAGTATGTCATGTATCACACTCATATAACTCATGAAAAGTAATGTTTATTTAAAAATAAAAGAAATATGTTATCTAATTCACATGAAATAGATAACGTATGTAAAAAGGTAAACTAGAAACCTTTGAAAATGCTTAAAGGACCTATTTTTTATTTTATTCTATATTATAAATCTATATTATCTTTATTTTATTTTTTGCATTTTTTCTATATATGATTTATTTATTTATGTTAATATTGAAAACTTTGAGAATTTGGAAGAATTAAAGCTTAAAAAATATAAGAAACTGGATGGGTTTGAACAATCCACAACAAGGTGAAAAATCATAGTGTGGCAAGAATGAAAACAAGCAAGATGCCCCCAATGTATTTTTACATGATTAATATCAATGTAACATAAATGATTGATATAGATGAGAAGGCACATGCTTCCAATGGTAAATATACTATGTGTGCTCATAAATAAGGTCATATATGTCATCATGTAAATTCAATGAAATCCATATCATGTATACATATGCAATAGTAATCAGGTGGGATACCATAAGGAATGTACATGGAAAACACTATAAGATAGTTGTTTTAGAATATTGGAGTCAATTTGAAAACCTAGAGAGCAAGTTCCCAAAGTGAAAATAAATTAAAATGGGATAGCATACTGATGAATTTTTTTTAATATAATAATTAGTAATGAAGTATACACAAATAAGTTATGAACAAGTAGGAAATATGCAAGTAGATAATCAGTAACTTGATTAGCAGATCATTACCACAAAGTTACTACATAAAGGGTATATCCACCTCCTATCTTTTATGATAAGCCAGTGATTTTGATAGGATGCCTTTGTGTAAATATAGGTGAACCATTATGTTGTATCAAATGTGTTGTATTTATATCAATAGTAATTGAATTAGATGTCCATGTTTGAATATGCACTAATTTTTTCTCATGTGTAATAATGATGTTCTCATTATAATTGGTAATCATTGAACTATGTTTTTGAAAATGTTAGAGAATCATAATTATTATTGAGTGTAGCTCCCATTAATAATTTCCATGATCTACCAAGGATTTCATTGTATTTATCTAAATTAGGATCAATTTGAAATAATGTTAAACATGATTTAAGACCAAAAAGTGATTGATAATATTATAGAGCCTATGTAATGATTGGATCTTGTAGCTTCATGGACATGTTGTGTATAATACCCAAGATATCATATAAGAAATAAGTTGCATATATTAGTTTAATACAAGAAATTAACCACAATATTGGTGCATTGCTTACCATCCATAAGTGGTTTAACAAGAAGAGGCTTTGTACTGGAAGATTGGTTCATTAGTACCTATTATGTAACCATATTTTTAGGAGAAATTTAAGGAAGTGGTTCTTAATTTTAAATATTTTTATCGAGAAATAATTTTTTGAAGTAGACTTTGATCTTGATTTGGTAGCTTCACCTCTTAATTTTGTTATGTTTTTTAGCTCTTTAATTGATTTTTATAGATCTTTTCCTTGCAAGATGTGATCATTACCATAGGAGACATTTTTGAAATAACTAATTGTGTAATATCATGTGATATAGTATTGCAAGTATTTGGTAAATCTCGTTGATAAGAAATGAGTGATTTTACCTTATTTGGTATAGGAGAAACATAAATATATATTCATCCACTCTCACTGAATGATATTAGTATTTATCTTCATGACTGGAATAAAATTTAACTTACATAGTTGTTCATCTATTAGTTCTTGTTTCTGTTCATCATCACTACTATAGTATTTCTTTATTTTGAAATATGAATATTCAGATTTTATGAGTAATGATAGTTCATTAATAGGTTATAATAATTTTTTACGAGGTAATTATTGTTATTTTATTTCCTTAATAGGCTATTATATATAGATTTACATTTTTGGATTAGCCTCCTTGATAGGTTCTTCCATCTTTACTATTGGCATAGCATCCTTTGTAGATGATCTATTTTCTTAGGAATCATAGTGACATGTTTGATATTATTTATTTTAATTGAATCATTCAATCAATATGTATACATTTTTACGATCAGAATCAAATTTTTATGTGGTATGATAGAGACCTTATCATAATAATAATGTGTTATTTTACAATACCGAAATGGTGTATCATCCATTAGAATTGTATACTCATGTATAAATTTGATGCATCAATGGAATGCATAAGGTATATCACCCATTTAATGAATCCAATATTGTCCCAAGGAGTAAATTATATTTTAACTAATCATGTATACCTTGAAAAATAGTAGGTACCATTTTAAGACCCAATTGGAGATCCAATGTCATAGTTCCCAATAGAAGATCCAATGTGATAGTTCCCATTATTTGTTTTGGAGTGTTATCAAATACATGTATGGTTTGATAAATGTTTTTAATATTATCCTTATTGAATAAAAATTTATGTATGAAAGCATATCCATAAATGTTTACCTTAAAACCATTATCAACCAATGCATGTTTGAGTAGTCTTCCATGTATCCAAATTTGAATGAATAATGGTTTTTTTTGCTCAATTATATTATTAGGAGATATTCCATATTTAAAAAAATTAATACTAATGTCAATTTTCATAAAGGTTTTCATTATAAAATAAAATGAATTTGGCTATGTATCCATTTGAAGAGTGTATCTAGAAAGATTGTAGATATGATATCCTTATAAGTCGGTTCTCTATTTAATATCTATATAATATAAATAATAGTTAGAATATCAATAAAGTGGTCAATGATATCATACCTATTCGGTTGAGGACTTTTTTTTAAGAATTTGGTGGAGGAACATCGGGATTTGTATTAGTGGGCTAAGACGGTGAGGGTGGTTTTCCTCTTCTAGTTTGAACAACATGAAATTGGAAACATAATATGAGTCTTTGAATAATAATGGGGGTAGATTAACAAATATGAATAGGTTTAGGATGAAGGGGAGGAAACACAAAAAATTTGTGCACATGAATTTTAGAATCTATTATTAACAGGGAGTAATTCAAATTAGATATTACAGTAATATATATTAGTAGTAAGTATGAGCAGAAGAATTTTTTAGGACCTAACTTTTTCCACAAGAGGTGGAATCTTCAATTTGACCAAGACATTTTTTTTTTAAATATTGGGTGATATATTCAATTAGTATTTTTTCTCAAGTAATGTTAGATGTGATAAAACTCTTTTTATAGGATTGGGTATTGTAACAATAATAATTAAAAATTTCATGAGGGTCTCCTTCGAAAAGGGCAAGTGAAGAACATACTCTTTAGCAAGGCTACTAATTTTCTAATGCAGAAAATGTTTGATGATATTGCAATGGAAGAGAGGCTTATTTATAGCAATTTTTGGGCGGTCCTGCCTGCTTGCTGGCAAGGCAGTGTCAATCCCATCATGCTTTACAGCTCAAAAGATGGCTACAACGATATGCTATTTGATGCTTGGGATCCACATGAACAGGATGATTTTATAGCAACAGTAGACGTCTCCTTTTCCATCTTTTGAACTCTTGATTATGGATAGAAACCTGTGATAGTAGGCAGGGGCCGAATGGCTACGGCTTCACACTATTACTCCACAAATTTTTTTTACAATATCCTTGTTTCAATTTCTGATTCACAAGATCCTTCGAAAAGGGCAAGTGAAGAGCATACTCTTTAGCAAGGCTACTAATTTTCTAATGCAAAAAATGTTTGATGATATTGCAATGGAAGAGAGGCTTATTTATAGCAATTTTTGGGCGGTCCTACCTGCTTGCTGGCAAGGCGGTGTCAATCCCATCATGCTTTACAGCTCAAAAGATGGCTACAGTGATATGCTATTTGATGCTTGGGATCCACATGAACAGGATGATGATGAGGAATTATGAGGCTGTGGGCCCAACATGTCTTCCGCTTCAGTCACGAGGTCATCTTTGGATATCGGATCAAAAAGGCATCTTATCTGAAAAGTACTTTGGAGATGCCAATGTCGACATTGAGGTGGTCCCGCTTCACATGGAGTATGTCTGGGGGTACAGTGGAAATAAGATTCCCACTCAAGTCTCCTCTGGATAATAGTATGGACAACTGTGTCCTGGTCATGATTTTCTTCTTCATGTATTCGGTGCGGTCCGTGTCATGCTATCCACCTGTAAAGGTGTTCATTGAAGTCTGATCTTATCCGAATGTGCCATGTCCATAATGGACACTTTAGTAACTCAGTGAATTGATGATATAAGAATTCACTATTGAGTCTATCAATTATGATGACTCCCGAGTTTTGTTGGTGGTTCGCTTGTAGGGTTGCTGCTGCAGACATTTGTAGGTCTTACACTGCTGCATATGAAATCCTTGTAAAATGAGGATGCAGGCCTTCTCTTAGAATTTGTTCTTGCACAAGGATGTTCATCGAATCAAATCCTTGATTAAGAATCCTGGTGAGATTGAAACCAGGTGCAGGCTGATGCATCAAAGTGGCTGGAGGATTTCGACTGAGCCAATCTGCAATTACATTGTCAGTTCCTATAATATGCTCCAAAGAAAAATTAAATTGATTAAAAAATGCCTGCCACCGGACATATTTCCTACGACCATCTTTCTGACCATGATCCTTTTCTCTAAAGGTCAGAAATCTAGTACAGTTGGTTACAATTACAAAATGTGGCAAATGTAGAAGTTTTAGCATAAACTTCTCTAGACATTTCTTTACAGCATAGATCTCTTTATCAGAGGAGATCCATTTTAGAACATCAGAGCTAAACACACCACTCGCAAACTCACATACAAATTCTTTATTATTTACAATACAAACAAGAAATCCTCCCCATGCGAGGTCAGAAGCATCAGTATAAACTTTCATGTGTTTGGATTTTGGAATGTGCAGTTCTGGTAGCACTGCTACAGTTGCTTTGATTTTTCAAACTGCTGCTGTGTGTTTTTCTTCCCAATGAAGTGTTTTCTTTTTTTGGAGAAGTATTTGCAGTATATACCTGTCTTCACTAGAGTTAGGATAGAAACTATTTAGATAATTTAACAAACCCAAAAATGCTTGTAGTTTGGGTTTATCCAAACATTCAGGAAAACTGATAACTTTTTCTTTAATGTGCGACTGGATTTGCAGTTTTGATTCTCGGATCACCATACCGAGGAAGTTGCATTCAGTCTTGCATAACTGAATCTTTGTCTCAGATAGAACTATTCCTGCATCATGTGCCAGCTGGAAGAACTGGGAGAGATGGGTAGCATGTTCTTCAAGGCTATTACTAAAAATTAGAATATCGTCAATATACACACAAAGAAAATGAGAAGTGCCACCAAAAATTTTATCCATATGCGCTTGATAGTATGCTGGTGCATTCATGAGGCTGAAAGGCATGACAGTCCATTGATAATGGCTGAAGGGGCAGCTGAAGGCTGTCTTTGGTCTGTCTTCTTCCTTGACTCTGATCTGATAAAAGCCTGACTTGTAATCAAACTGAGAGAAGTATTTACAAGAAGCAACTTTCTCTAGCAAGTAACTTTTATCTGGTATCGGATATGGATATGGCTCTGTTATAGCATTTAATGGCCGATAGTTAATGACCATTCTTTTCTTACCCCATTTCTGTTCTGAATGTTTATTGACCATAAAGGCATAACAACAGAAAGGAGAGGTAGATTTTTGAATAAAGCCATTTACTTCCAGATCTTTGATCTATGCTTCCATATCATCATAATCCTATGCTAGTATGGGAATTCTTTTCCCAATCTTTATATGCTTGCCTTCAATGATTTTGATTTCCATTTCGGGCATAGACTTGGACCAAAACTGCTGAGGATTATCTGAGCAGATAGAGGACTTGATCCTATTTCCAATTTCTTGTATGTCAGCTGGGATTATTTCTGGGCTTTGAGTCATGGAGCTTGGGAATCGCTCAGTGGCATATATCAAGCGAGGGATTCTGAGCCTTTCATTATCTATGGTGAGCATAATGCTTTTAGTTGTAGCACCATAGGGAGTGTATTTATCAATGAATGATCCTCCAAGGAGGATATCTATGGGCATCTTCTCAAGGGCGAAGAAATCACAGTGGAAGATTTTATTTTGGATGCGAAGGGGCTGTTGGTGTTTATATTCTATACAAGTAAAACTATTCCCCTGTACATCAATGCTCTTATAAGCTGATGCTTCATCAAGTGTCTTTCAGTCACTGATGAGCTGAGGTTTGGAAAATGATAGAGAAGCACCAGTGTCTACTTAGGCATCTACTAGTCTACCATTTATTTCTAATGTAAAGAATTGGGCAAATCTGCCATTAATTAGATGGTTTAGGTAGACATGCTATGGAAGATCTAGAGAAGGAATACTGGTACATACCAATTTTTGCCTTCCTGGATCTTGAACTATTGCTGGTTCAATGTAGACTTCTTCTTCTTGTTCTGGTTCAGCTTCTTCTTTTTCTTGGAGATTACTGCATTCACCAGGGTAGTAATCTTGGTCAGAGTAAAAGATACTGCCGACATCATCCTCTTCATAGCCATCATCCCACCGAGGATCTGCTGCAATAACAGGTTCTTCTACTGGTAGGATTTGTTCCCATATTGGCTCTCTTATTTCTTTTGGTGGCTCTCTGCTGGTGAACTTGTTTTTTATCCAGGAGTCGCTAGGCTTGAAAGAGCTTGGATATTGCACAGGAGGATGCTGCATTCTGTGCATTGTGGGAGGTTGTCTCGGTTGAGAGGGTTGTCTCCCTCTAGATGATTCTCCTCTGGATAATCCTCTTCTTGGTTTCTCTGGTCATTCAGGGACTTCATGATGATGGCGTGACCAGGGTCCATATGCTTCATTGGACTGGATAGACCAGTCATTTTGGCATCTGTATCACCTTTTCTACTGATCGGATCACTGCATGTTTATCATTGGAGCTTTTAAGTCATTTGCAAGTGAGTCAAGAGTGGCTGCATCTTCTTCATCATTGAATTCATCATCAAGAAGATCTTCGAGTGTTGGCTCATATATGTCTTCTTGAAGATACAGGTCTTCGTCTACGTCTATGATATCCCACCACGCTGCTGCGTTGGAGGAAAATATAGCTTTAACAGTAGGATTTTTACAGGAGCATTGCGGAGCAATATGGCTGGGTTTGCGGCAGATATAGCAAATCGATTACTTGAAAGGAGGATGTGGAGTGCGTCACTTCTTGAGGAAACGATGCAGAGGAGCATAAGAATGTTTTTTAGGAAAGGAGCGGCAGTGAAAGGAGACATGCTTTCTGTGCTGCTTCTGGTGATGGCGTGGTTGGACAAATGGTCGACAGTCGAATGGGGTGGTTTCAAGAAATACAGGAGTGATTTGGGATGCTTGGTGCTTGCTGAGTTTCTGCATGGATCTAGTTTCAGAAACTAGAGTCATAACTTGCTGTTTGGCAAAATCAATGACATCAAAAAGGGCTAAATCTTTGATCATTAGTCCTTTGAGATCAATATAGGAAATAACTCTATCAATTAAATTATAAGGTAGAGCATGAAGAAATTTAAGCTTTATCTCGATAGATGCAAAACTCTTACTATCATAAGCAAGCTGTCGGAATTGCTTAGCAAAAGCATCAAACTATTTGAGGTCGCAGAGCTCCATTTTTAACAACCATTTCTTAGATCCAGTTCTCTATTTCCGACTGGAGGAGCAAATTCACTAATCAATAGAGTAAATAGGGTGGCCAATAAATCAGGTGTATTATGAACACGTTCGTATTGTTGTGCTTCAGTCATGGCTTGCCACCATTGGCTAACTATACCCCAGAAAAATTTAGATGCAAAGCAGGTGGTTCCAGCTTGGTCGAGGTGTGCATTGATGGTAAGGACTTTCATGGTGTTGCACCATGCAGTGATTTCATTCAAAGGGTCTAATAAGTCATCAATGTTTAAATACCAAGGCTACAGATGTACATGGGTTCTTTGCATAAGGGTATGGCTAGGTGATTTTTTGACTATTTTGAAATTGGATCCAAAGGAGACAGAGGAAAAGGGCTTTGGAGCAGAGGATTCTGCTTTTTGGTCTTCTCTGGAGAGCCAACTAAGACTATCATCAAGCATATCTATTTTAGTATCTATAGATAATACTTTTTGTTCTATTTTATTTACAGTATCTTTGATGGACAAAACGTCTCTACACAGATCATCAAAATTTTCTACAAAATGAGAATTGAACCGGGCAACATAATTTCTTTGCTTGAACTCATTTGATGGGTTCTCATATGCTGCTGCAAAGTACTACATAGTTCCTGCCAGTTGTTTGTATACACCTTTGGCTGGTGGCCATCTTCCACCTTTGTACAGAGTAGTAGTATCCTCTATGTAGAATTCAATACTGCCTTCGCGAGGAAGACTCATCATTGTTCCTGGTAAATCTTTTCCTTGATTTACCTCTTCATCTTTGATCAAAATGTGACCGGTTTTGACAGATCTATGGGAAGAAGACGTAGATGGTCTGGATGGAGATAAATGGGAATTTACAGACAAGGATCTGGGTAAAATATTTATAGATCTGCCATCAGTATGATGGACTGTGGCTTGACCTTTTAACTTAGGAGAAACAGTTTTCAACCAGTCAAGTTTCCATTCTTGGGGAATTTCAACTGCTTCAATATGACCCTTTTGCAGTTGGACAGTTCCATTGAGATGTCTAGTATATGGCAGATTTTCAAGGATTTTGGGGTGGTTTGTATTGGTCATACTGTAAACAACATAGATATTTAAAGAGGCGTATTTGAATTCGCCAAACATGTCTAGACCAAACAAAGATGTGAACAAACCCCAACAATCTAAAGATCCATGTTTTACTTCTCTATAACCTTTATCACGAACTACGACAGAGAGGTTGGGACAAAACTCAAAACAAATAACATCATCATTTAAGCGGCAAAGACTAGATAGCTGACATGAATGCTTAAAGCTTACTTGGCGGCGATCACATAAAGCAAGATATATAACAGGCTTAATATTACTAGGAATCAAGGGTACTATATGCACATGGATTAACCCAAAATGAACAAATTTAACATCTTTGTGAGACCTGATATAATTGATCTCTTGCTCAGGTAACAGAGAGAGTAAATTTGTCTGGTAGGTTTTCTTTGGCTTATAACTGAGGGTTAATTCTACAAACTTGATTCTAGGCTTTACAAAAGACAAATAAGAAGAGTTATACAAAAACTTAGACTTAACTAATTTAGATTTCTTATACACATTAGAAGCCTTGATAGCTGGAGGTTTAAACAAACTGGTTTCTTTTTCAAGATTGTCTTCTGTGACTTCAATATCGAGACAGTCCGATAATTGATCTGGAATAAATGGAGGGAGTTCGTATGTTCCTTCAAACTCATATTCATTTATGATCTCTACGGTAGAAGTGGATGGAGCTTTTCCAAATTCCATTGCGGGGAGATTTGGGTTCTGGTAAGCGAGAAATTTCTGGCAAGGGAAAAAAGAGATGCAGAGATAAAAGTGGCCTATGACAAATGGATAACGGCCTGGGACTCGATGCAATGACTTTCCCAAAGAAATTTACAGAGCAGAGAACTCAAAAGATCAATCCGTAGAATAAAGAAATATGATCCACAACTTACAGTAAACCGTGGCTCTGATACCAATCTTTTATAGCATCAGTAGACGTCTCCTTTTCCAGCTTTTGAACTCTTGATTATGGATAGAAACCTGCGATAGTAGGCAGGGGCCGAATGGCTACGGCTTCACACTATATTATACATTTTATCATATTTAGTAGATTTACATTTTATCCATGCCATAAAATAATTATAGCATGTTGAAAGGGGATACAATTTGAAATGATGAATTTCATAATCCTATGAAACATATAAAAAATACTTTCATTTATAGCCCATTATGAATAAAATAAAATAAAAAAATGGATAAAGGGTGAACTAGGCAAGGGTTTGAATTATTATGTGGTCTCTAAAATATACTTACTTGTTCATTGATTAGTGTTAGGTCAATGTTTGATATCATTAAATAGAGAGGCTAAAACCATGCCTAAAGACCACCAACCCTTTTTTTTTATGGTACAATGAGATTAGTTTACTTAGGTGATATGCTCATCTCAAATACGTCACAAATCAAACAAATAAAATAGGTTTCTTATGGTGTAAAAAAGGAACCTTAGGCATGTATGATATACCATGAGGTACACAAAAGCTAAACTCCATTTTTATTTGTGTGTAATGGTTATGGTTGTTGGTGTAGTACCACTCACACCATTGTGTTAGTAAAATAGATCATTATGTAGCCCATAAAGACAATCTCTAAGTATTTTATGACTATTGCAACACAATTTATAAACACAAGAAATAAGAAATAGAAAATAAAATTTGAAATATTTTTGTGTTAGGAACCAATAATTCGAACCCCTTAGACCAAAGAGGAATCCTAGCATAGCATGGATTCAATTCAAGTAAAGGATGGTGAAATTTATCTTTAGTTTTGGGAAATCAAAATTTTTATTGAAATCGTAGACCAAAAAAATCAAACAAACAAAAATCAGTGTGATAATTAAAATTATAGGTTCACCAAAATGTTTAATGTTTTTAAAATTGAAATAAATTAGATAAATATATTAAAATCTTAAAAACCAATTTATTTTAAAACGTATAAAGAACCTAAATGTAGAAATACAGTAAATACAAAAAGTATAATGAGTTAAAAAGTTTAACTTTAATAAAGATATGGAAACCTAGCTTGAATATGATTGTTAATAATCATACAAGTTGATTACTAATGAAAATAAGATGGAAAGACCCTTGAACTATGTTGTAATATGAAATAGGAATTTGTGGAGCATTGGGACAAGACTATATTAGGAGAATAGAAGTGCACTCCATGGGCATATGTTGACTGTGGCCATGTATCTATTGATTTTACAACTAATTTATTTATCTATGTTCCTGAACATGTATATGAAGGTCTATTGATTCAGTCTGAGATCCAATTGAATTGTGAAATACCATTAAATGTAAAACCCTAGCCCTATAGTAAATCCAAATAGAGATCAAATTCCAATAGGGGGAATAGAGTAAGGAGAATAGCTATCATATCATTTAAAACCCCCATGTAATATGATTGTTTCTTACATATTCCGAAATTGGGTCAGACCGATGTATTGCTCCCACCTAGGGTGATTGTGAAAGCATATTAATGTAGCTAGTAGATTTAGTAAATGTTTGATGATAGATTCCCTTGACGTGAAATAAATTAACTTTAGACATGGCCTATGACTATTAGTTTGAAATATACTTTTAATTAGAAGGAATGGTCCTCTTTTATTTAGTGTGTAGTAGTTTTAAATCAACTCACCATTTGGTTTTCAAGTGAGTGCTTTGATGTTATTTTATAGAGGAATATTTGAAATATTTTCATAAACTAAACTTATGGAAATCATGGGAAATACATTGTGAAACATCTCAGATTTGAAAATTAATCATTGAAGAATGGGGTACAAGACTGCACTACTGGATAGGGCCACAATGCATCCATGTTTGACCTAGTGTGGTCCTATCCTAAAAGGACAAAGACTTTTAGAATATGTTAACATGAGTCTATAAGAAAAATAGGGATGAATAGGGATGTTTGAATGATATTCTTTTTATTTGAAAGATAGTGAAGGATCTCATAGAGATTTCAAGTTAATGGAATGGCCGAATAGACCAAGGATGATAACGATGTCAATAATAAATATTGTCAAGAACAAACCTGGGGCAATTTGTACCAAGTTTTCATTAATCATGGGAATTTTTTTAAGCTAGGTTAATTTGCTATTTAATTTTAAAAACAATATTTTATTACAAATAAAAAATAAGTACATCAAATTTTATTAAAATAAATATATATTATACTAATTATATATTTTACATCTTGATTAATATTATAAATAAATATTATTAAATTAAACTATTCATATCTAACACAAAATAATAAAAATAACATCACACACACACAAACACACACACACTCTCTCTCTCTCTCTCTCTCTCTCTCTCTCTCTAACAAAAATAAATAATTTTAAATTCAATATATTATAAAAATAAACATTTCAACAGTTCATTTTTATATTTATTCAATTTGTCAAACTCTTCAATTGTTACATGACCTATATTTGTATTCAATAATAATTTTATATTTAGCTTCCTCTTTATATGTCTACTATTTCAAATATTCAATTTATTATCTAAATATATCCCTACTAGGATGTTCCTATTGTCATATTATTTTATAAAAAGGGCACACAAGTGTTAAAAAAATTACTCAAATTAGGTAAATAATGGCATAGGTAAATCTAACTAAATGCATCATTATTTATAAAATTAGATCTACATAATGCATAAGGATGCATAATAGAAGTAGCTCAAACTATAAATGATCAATAGAATTGAAATAAATGGGGAGAGATAGACACATACCTATGCTTGTTTTACCATAATCTTGATCATGAGTAATCATCCTTGAATACATGGTCTAAATCAATTTATCCTATAAATAAAAGTATGTTTCTTGAAGATGATCACTTTTGGACTTAGATGATAAGCACATTTTTGGATAAAGGTGGAAACCTTATATAAATATGGCTCTATGAATTTGATAGGCCAAAAAAATTTTGGAACCCTTTACAAGTAACAAAGATAGAAACCTTTATCATATTACTTTTATGATGCTTACAAATTTGTCATAAATTTTTCCTTTGGTCTAGCCCTAACTTGACACAATATATCCAACACCATATAAAATGTATAGCTTTAATGGAATATACCCCTTCAAGGTTGCATATACATATCCTACATGCTTAAAATTAAGTGTGTGTGTGTGTGTGTGTGTGTGTGTGTGTGTGTGTGTGTAGCTTGGGAGTACTCCAACTAAAGTTACAAAAGACTCCATCTTGTCTCCCTAAGATAATGATCAATCAATATTATGCGATACTTAATTTCAAATTATTTTGACATAAGTATTTAGATAGAAGACTTAAATAGACAATGGAAAAAAATAGTATAAATGTTTATGTTCCTTGACAAGTGTGCATGACATGTAAAATGGAGGGAAAAGATGACCAATATGTCACTGAATAACTTGAAAACTAGTTAATGATAAATGGATAAGGTAGATTTGTATATATGTACATCTCAAGGACACATTTGTGCATAGGTTGACCATGAAATGAGTGAATCTGATAATAAATAAATACAAACCAATGTAAAAAGACACAAAAGAACCATAAATAATCTGAAAATTTTCAAATATGATGGAAAGTGGTCATATCATTTTTATGTTTCTATGAAATTAGAAATATAAAATATATAAAGCAATGTTTTAGACATTTTAGGATTAGATATGGTCATGTTAGGATAAATAAATAGTCAGTCAATAGGTTTAAAGCTTCCAAAATGAATGCATGTATAATCAGTGCCACAAAGTGAATGTAAATCAGAGTTTTATGGAAAAACAATGGCATGAAAAGACAATAGGGATTAAAAAAAAAAGATAAATGTATTGAAAATATCTAAATTTATGAAAATGACAAAAATTTATGAAAAACATTGAAAAATGTTTCGAATACATGGATTGTCCTAAAATTAGATGTCTACATAATGCCTCACTTTGATGTGTGTTTTTGCATGAATGCTTGTGTATAAAATTATAAAAAATAAAATAAGTTCATACTTTAATATTACCCAATAAAGGAAAATTAGGACTTAAAATTTCTTGGAATGGACCAATCATGTTCCAATGTAAACAAATTGAATGTGTATGAAAGTAAACGAGAGTGCATATAAGAATATAAATGTCTTGATACTTTATTAATAATGTAAATCAAATAAGTGAATACACATATTTCTATGCGAAACATGTTTTCACCTTAAAAAATATAAATTTGGTTATGAATAAACTAAAAATTTAAAATGATTTTGGGTAAAAAAAAATAAAACTAAAAACTAGTTTCATGGTAGTTATATCCAAGAACTATAAAATAGACATTTAGTTAAATACCACAAAGAAAATCATCTTCTTGGCTATAGAAAGAAACATATATGGTACGTGGTTCCTAAATTATAAAATATGTAACTAAATATATAATAATTTTATTTTATTTCCCCATTTTGAAGAGAGGGATGTTCATATGTATATCACTTATCTCAAAATAAATAGTCATGTGTGTCATGTGTAACATAGAGAATACAATGTGATAGAACCTTTGTGAAATCTCTTGTACTACATAGGAAAATATAAAACATAAATAGATTTGATCATGTGTGCTCAGCATGTAACCTATAAACTAATACTAATATTCTAATTTAGAAGTAGAATTTGAAATGAGAATGAAGAAAAAGATATTACAGTGATACACACATTTTAAAAACTAAGGAAAAATGATATGTCTGCATATAACCTTATATAAAATATCTCATCATGTAAGGTTCCATATGTAAAAAAATATTGATATACTGAAAATGAATAATGGAAAAGTATGGTGTAGAAAGGTAGGGGTAAGTGATATGCCCAAATGTATCTTGATAATAGGGACACATGATATGCCAAAAAATAGGGGTACATTATATTCCCAACTATATAAACATGCCTTAAAATGGACAAGATATAAAAATTAATATACCCAGTATATAAACCATAATATTATTAGGATGTATAAAAGACATGGATCATGGGAACTGATATTGATATATGTAAAAATAAATATTAATAGGTGCATGGGTGTGGTTGGCTTAGATAATTTAAGACATAGTTATGAATGTGGATGGATAAGATGTCCCCAATATGAACAATGATGTGTCTATGATATGGAGATTAGTGAATCATTATAAAACTGTGACATCATTTATAACATAGAAAATAATTAATGAAATGCATGAGGAATATATATGTATTATGCCCCAAATGGAAATGTACAGTATAAAAAGTAAAAATAATAAGGGAAGGATAAATGAGATACCCCAAAGTAACATTATGCCCCTAGCATGGCAAGATATAGAAATGAAGCAAAAAAAATAGTATGTCCCAATAGATTCATGGTAAAAACCATATAAATGTAGTTAAAAATCATAGTATACCACTAAATACGTAATTTTGGTACAATACCCATTACCATTGTCTTTTCCATGCATTTACACACTTTTTCCATTTTTGTAAATTTGGATATTTTCACACACCTTTATGCCCATATTAGTGTCTACTTGGTTGTGATCCATATTTATTTCTTAATATTCATGACATATTTGTATCTTTTTATATTTTATATCCTAGTCATCCATATCTAAGAAGCCTTATCTCCATTTTATGCATTTTTGACTCATGTGTCACAATCAATGACATATTGATTTTTTCCATAGTGTATTTTTGGGTCTATTCTATCTTAGTCTAACTTTACACACCTTGAATTTAGATTATCACACTATCTTGTGGTTAACCTATGTGTATAATGTCCTAGAGAACCTTTTATATACAAGTATCTCCTAGTTAATTTTATAAGATTCAATCACCAAGTTATTCATCTATACATTAATTCTAGTTATATACATACTTGTCAAGGAGTCTACACATTAAGTGTACATTAGATCCAAATTTATTCCATGTCCTGTGCCATCATCACGTTGTGCCAATATAAGGTTATTATGGGAGAATGCATTTATTTTGATTATGTAGGATAGTTGGTGAAGCCTTTTCTCCTACTTATAGTTGGATTTAACTCACATGCACTAGAACTACATTTAATCTAATTCCCAATAAGTGGTATATGTTGCTACAACTCCTCAAGATGAATTTTGATTCAATTAAATACCACACACTATTTTATTACCACATTAGAGGACTAAGAGGAGTGAAAGAGAATAATTTAGAACAATTTTATTACAATTTCATGTTGTAAAGCTAAAATCCTACTTTTCATCATTATCCATGCCTTATAATAAATTTATAGAGTAAGAAAAGGTGTAGATGACACAATAAATGCTCATATACATAATTACCAATAAAAAAGGTATACATTATCCATTAATTTACTATTTTGTTTGGTACATAGTCAGTGACCTTTTTGATTCTATGTTGGTGATAGTTTAGATCAATATTTGTAGGGTGGAAATATATTGAGCTAAAGAGCCAGATTCAATATCAAGTTTTTAGAAATATACCCAAATGCATATGTTTCCATTTCTATTTTTGTTTCTTATTTTTCTTATGCACTATGTATTATCCCACTTTATATTTTTGGCATGGTTTAGATCTTATTTATTTTTTAGATTATATTATA
Organism: Torreya grandis; assembly: GCA_037957365.1. Lineage (NCBI taxonomy): Eukaryota > Viridiplantae > Streptophyta > Pinopsida > Cupressales > Taxaceae > Torreya > Torreya grandis. The sequence goes on along the minus strand of JARHVA010006728.1, from coordinate 529,917 downwards.
ACAAGTCTAGGTTATGCTCATATTTTTACCTATTTTACTTTGTGTTCATTTATCCATTTTTTCACTATTTGGTAAAACGTTTGTCTGAACTCGTTTACTATTCTCAAGCCTAAACCATTATGGTTTCCTTGTTATTCATCCCTTTAGGGTTTTATTTATGATTTTACACTTGTTGGATCTATTTTTTATGATCTAAGTTTATTCCCTATTGCATCATCATTAGACTTAGCTTCCTTCAATTTTCATGCATACATATTATGCCACCTGTGAAGGCTAGATCTCTAAACCCTAGTAGGTGAAGTGTTAGGTTTCACATACACACAACTTTGGTCAAAGGTACTTGATAATGCTAATTATTTACATATTCTTACTCACATGAATTGCACCAAATTAAAATACTATTAATCACTATTTATCTAAGCCATTTATTTATATTTGGGATCAAACCTTTATTTTCCATCCTTACTACACATAAATTTCAATGTCAAATTTTGAAACTATCTAATATCACCTTAAAACTATCTCTAATAGAGGAAAATTGTACTTGCTCCTGCTAGACAAGTCCATGTTATGAGGACAAGAGTGTAGTGAGCTCTTTTCCATTTAGGGCAGTTGCATCCCATGTCAAGTAATGACTAGTTTATAAATATGAATGTAATCTTTTTAGTCTTCCTACATGTTTTTATTGGTCAACTAAATGAATATGTCAAAAGAGTCTGCTATACATACATATCAAGAGTCATCCATTTGAGGACTTGGCATTCATTACTATCAAGATTTTATAGTTCTACACATTGATAGAATATGCCATATTCTTTCCAAATTCAAGATCACTTACAATGAATCAGACATAAATTTTTTTAGCAACCTTCTAAATGAAGTTAAGAGATATTATTGTCAAGTATGAAATCTATCTTATAATTGCATAAATATAGTCAAAGGAGATAAATTTCACATTCACTCTGGGTGGGAGGTTTACATATACTTGATTTTTATACTTGGAGAATTTGATATGTCAATAGTGATCAATCATCAAGGGGATATTGAGGTTAGCTCAACCCATCACACTCCCATCATTTCTTGAAAATTTTCAAGTTGTTAAAGTGTGCTAAGTGTTTCAAATAAAAGAGAAGACAAAAAACATTTCTTTTCATGATAAATTCCTAATTTTAATATTTCATATTACTTAGCATCTGTAGGTATGTAGAAGTCATAGCAATTAGTTTTTGACACAGTAATCTAGGAGAAGTCTACAGTCAATGAAATCAAGTGCACTATGTTACATTCCTCCTAAATCAGTCATATATATAGATATTTTTATCCTATTGTTTAATTTTCAATTTCATAACTCTAAATTATTTATCATTTATTATCAAGTCACTTGCCATAGTCAACTAGGAAACTTGGGCAAGTCCACAATCAATGGACTCGAGCACACTGCACTATAGTCCAATTACAAACAAATTATATAGATATTTTTCTAATCATGTGTTTGATCCTAAGACTACACATTCATCTCTTATTCTAATTTTACTATGAGAAAAAAAATTAATTTGTAAGAAATGTATATCTCTTCTTAGTACTTACTAAAAATAACAACTTTCCATATTTAATAATTTGTCAAAACTATAATTTTTTATTATTTTGCATAAATATAATTCTAATATTCTTTAGTTTTACACCTATAATTAAATAATTAATTTATTTTGTTTCATTAAAAATAGGGTAAACCATATTTTTGAACCCAAACTATTCTTTTCAGGCCCTTATTTTTTTGATTTGGTTTCCATTTTCATTTTCCCCATTTCTTTTGTTTTCATAGAAGCTATGTTACATTATTTTTAGAACTCAGGAGTTTTTTTACTAGGCAAATTGGTCTATAGTTTTACTTGAGATGAAGTGTGATAAATAATGGCCCAATACTCAAGCCATTAGACAACACTATATATGGATTTTAGTTTTCATATTCCTCAAGGTATATTAAAAACAACTAGGGCTTTATTTGTATCGATGAGAAGGCTTAGACAATTTGTTTTTGTAGTGCACTAGTAAGAAATTATCATTGAGAATTGAATCTCAATGTACCTTAGAGATAGTATAGTGTGGGTATAATTAATGGTGGAATCCTTCATAATTAAATGCCTTCACAACCATGTTCACTATTTACAAATAACATCAATATTTATCAAATCCTACAAATTAAACACATCTTTGACTAGTTTCACCCTTAATCCTCAATTAAAAAATTAAAACTTTCAAAATCTAGTTCATTATTGTACCCATTTTTCTTCTTCTACATATTTTCATGCAACTCAATAAAGATACATCTTGTATTCCTCTAAGGTAGAGTGTTATATGAAATTGAATTTCTATTGAGCATTTTAAATTTCTTTTGATCTCTTATATGATGGATAACATAGATATTGTTTATCTATATGTTGATGAAACCCTTAATAACTATGTCCACATTGAAGATTATTTTATTAATGGAAGTGATAATAAAGATACTAGAACTATGCATGAATATCAATATAATCCCTAAATCTCCAATCCAATTGACCCTAATGAACTCAATGGAGTAGATTCTTAGCAAGTTCAATAATTGTATGATTTCCACAAAGGACTTCAACAATGTCCCCAAAAAGTGGATAACCTTATCAAATTACTCCAAGAAGACAATATTACACTTGAGGAAAATATAACATGATCCAAATTACAAAAATAAGAGGTACCTTTCAAATGTTTTAATCCCCCAAATTCTAGTGTTGCATCTTCCACTACCATTTCCATTCCTACATATGTGTTGACCTCCATAGGTATGAGGGAATCACTTGGTTTACATCATATTATCATGATTTTATATACAAGGTAATTGCATAAGCCTCTCTTTATTACTACACAATGTCCACTTCAAATCTTGTCTAATTCTTCCTCTCTTGAGAAAATTGCCATAACCTTACATTCTAAAGTATTATAATTAAATAAAGGCACCTAAAAATATACTTATTCAATGTATTATTATAATCTTATTCACAATCCTTTGACACTATAAATATCATATTACCCATTACCAATACGGTTTGTAACTCTGAAGCTACCACTTTATGAGGTTAAATGTGATCCTCAATAACATCTTTGCTTATTCCATTTAGCATTGTTTGGCTACACTTAAATGAAAACTTTATCACCAATATATTTAAAAATAGCCTAAAATATTATTCTTTATTAAGGTTCTATGATCTCCCTCTTCAATTAGTTAGATAATTCAACCCATTTTCATATAAGTTTTTAGTGCACTTTTCTATCAACATCTGATAAAATATATCTTATGTAAAAATTGTTAAACTCACACCAGGGTCAAATGATCCAATAAAAAGATATGTTCTTAAGTACAAGGATCTACTTGTAAATATAAAGAAAACTATGAAAAATATATCTTCACAAAAATATATCTAGTACCACTCTAGAAATCAATCATGTTTAATAAATTTATATCGTTTGGTGAGTTTTTTAATAAATTCAAGGAAAGAGAAGTCAAACTCATATCTTTGAAAAATATAAAATATTCAATTAATGTTGCATCTACTTCAAACATCAAATTTCAAGGAAATCCAAATTACAAAGTCAAATATAATGAAAGAAAGGATAAAACTAAAGCAAAAGTTATTATGTAGTATCACAACCAACAAAAAAGATTCAATTGATAGCTCGACCAAGGAGGAAAGTGAAAATATTACCTCAACCTCCATGTTACATAAACTAATTTTTTTTAATCTCTTATCTCTAACTTCTCCATTTGATTTTGATTTGACCAAGCCTCAACCTAAGGGTTTTGATAATAAATCACATTGAGACTACAAAATATGTATTGGGCATTCTATGAATAAGACTCACAATTAAAGTGATAAGATATAAGATAATATGAATGACAATACTTTAAAGATAATCACACCCATAGAAGAATTAAGACCAAAACATAATGAAAATGAAAAGCTAAAAATATTGGGTAATCCTTTCCCAAATCATGGTTCCACAAAAAATGTAGAAAATTCATAAGTACATCATTCATATTGTATTAAAAGAATTAGGATGGATATGAATCTTGTCCTAGTTAATGGATTCTAATCTCAAAGAAGGTAATATTACCAAAACAATTCATTGCATACCTATTTATATTGAGATATGACCAATTCAAATTGGCTAAGTTGAACTAAGGGATATCTTATCACATAATAGCAAAAGAGATTGTTTCAAATCCTTTAGGAAAATTTAATTATTTAATAACCCTATTTAATACTATAATACATAAAATAAATATGATCCAGTGCTCACTAAAGCTTATGGAATAACGAGGGATGGTTAATAACAAATAAAATAAAGCATGCAAAGATAACTCTACTCAAGTCAATGCGGAGGTAAAATAAGAAAGGAGTAAAACATTCATCCTTCTACTTTGTGAAATATCTATGTACCATGAATTGAACCTATCATCCCTCAATATCTCCCTTGGCTAATGGTGCTTTGCAAGAGGTTGATGTGGCTTTGTAAGAATCACACTATAGAAATCAACTCTAGGCTAAAATACTAATACTTTTCATCCAAGACTTTCCCACAAGACAAATTTATCTCCCTCCATGTCAAAACTCTAACCAATGACTCCTCCAATGTAGAAATAATAGAATTACGAGCTATAAAAATGTGAAAATGAATTATCCTACCTTATAAATGAAGTGAATGGGGTATTTATATTCAAGGATTAACCCTAAACCCTCCCAATAATTTCATAGACAAGGTTTGCTAGGTTTTTATTATTTGGTGGGAAATATAGCTATTAGGCCTTGGACTAGGCTGAATGGGTCGATGAAGTTACGTAAAATGTGCTAAATTCCCAATAATATTGACCAAGATGACATACTAAAAAAATGAATAAAAGTGGCATTTTCTTAGTAAACGTCTATTTAGAAAGGTGAATTACTTAGTTTAGTGTATAATCAGACTTTAATTTATTATGGATTTGGATGAAAGTAAATTTTAGTGGTTTTAGGTAATGGTATAAGGACCCACAATCTTATGAAGCACCAAAGATCTATTGACCCCTCTTTTGGTGCACCCTTTATGGCATGAATTCAAATAGATTTGAATGCAATAGGTTCTCACAAGATATAAAGTTTCAATAAAATATTGTGTGTATACATTTGCCCTACTTGAATCTCATCATGTGTCATGCAGTTGTAACATGGGATGGTTCTTCAAGAAAGAACATAGCAACACACAACTTTGAGCTAAATAAATTGCAGTAAAAATTTAAATTTAAATTTTGAATTTAAAATGATAGTAAGGTATATTTTTATTAATTTTAAATTAAAGTATCATATACATACCTTGATTTACCTTTATTGTTGAATGGTTGTTTGTTTTATTTGTAGTATTTATTATGGAGGGTGCATTAACTACTTTGAACAAACCTTAAGAATATAAGACTAAAGAAAAAAAATGTAGGGAAATTAAAATAAATGAAATTTACAAAACCAAATAAATCACTTGGAAATTTTATAAGCCAGGATGATAAATGGTAAGTTAGGACCAAAAGACCAAGGAAAATGGATAAAATGAGAGTAAATCAAGCAATCAAAAATCTAAGGATACTAAATGACCAAAAAACACAAACAAATGTACCTTAAATAAGAAAAGTAACAAACCAAATAAAGCTAAGCACACATGAAACTAAAATGATAGATCTAAAAAAAAGTAGAAAAACATTGATGAATGAGAAGTAACTGTTCAAACTCAATTGAATAATGGAAAAACTAAAAGAAAAATGAAACGTTATTGTCTACAAAAAGGGTAACAAACAAAACTCATAATTTTTAAATATAGTTAAGGAAATATGAGAAGGATAAGGAAATGATTTAAATAAGTAATGCATAGTTACTCAAAGATATAGCTTTTGTTAGGATGGATAAATTATTAATGGAATGACAATGAGCAATATTTGGTACAAGCCAAAATTATCTTCACAATTCATTTTGGAATGAGAGTAAACATTACAATATGAAATCCCAAAAGGATATTCATTTCACACTCTCAATACAACTCTTCCTATTCCTATAAAAATGGAGAAAATATTGAATAAGACAAAAAAAAAGACACCTATGCTAGATACCTAGGAGTAATAACAATTATATACAATATTGTTACATCCCCGTTAATCTACAAGGGTATTTTTCAGACCAAGAATTCCTCTGAACTTTTCAATTTTTTCTTGTACACACATTTTTTCAGGATGTCAAATGGTTTCTCTATTGTAGGGCACTATTGCAACTTGACACTACCATTTTTCACATAGTACCAAATCACAGTTGGTATTGATATGTTTGTTTTGGTCTTGAAAGACTAAATTATTTTCCATTTAGATTACATAGTGTTGTCAACAATGAGAGGTATTGATGAAACTATTTTATCATGTAAATCTAAAAGAACCCTTATTTGACACAAGATGTCTCTAATTTCCTCTGAAGAGGCCATATATTCTTCTTCTATAGAATAAATTATCAGCACTAATTACTTCTTGGATTTAAAACTAACAACTATTGTTCTAAAATTCATCAGAAAACCTGAGGTGGACTTTCCATCTTCATGGTCACCAACTAGTCATAATTTGACTACCCAACAAGTTTGAAGTCTCCTCCCTAGAGTATTTGAGCCCAAAATTTTGTGATCCTTTGATATATATGACCCTTTTTTCACTACTTAATGACTATCCCTAGGTTGTTGCATGAACCTTGAGAGGACACCAACTAAAAAATATATATTTGGTCAAGTTATGGTCATAAAAATCAGACTTCCAATGAGTTATCTATATTTAATGACTTCAACCAAATCTATTGAATCTTTAGTTTTCAATTTGATATTATGTTCCATGGGCATGTTGAGAGGTTTATAATCTTCTATTCCAAACTTTCTCAAAATGTCACCAATGTACTTTTGTTGAGTGATGAATAAATAATTTAGTTTCTATATTACTTCAATACACAAATAGTAATGAAGATAACCCAAATAAATAATTTTAAATCTTTTCATCTACTTTAATTTTATTTTTTTAGTGTACAATTCATTTTTCCCTATGATGAGAAAATAATTAGCATATACTACTATAAGTACAACTATTTTGACAAAAAGAGTTGCATCTTCAAACACAAAATGTTTGAAGTTCATGTTCATGAGGTGTTCATCTAATTTATAGAACCATGCTCGATGGGTTTGTTTCAAACCATACAATGATTTTTCTAGTTGACACAGCTTGTGTTATTATCTTTTTACTAAAAAATCTTTAGGTTGTTGTTGGGAAATCCAGAACAACAAACAGCTCTGATTCCACTTGTTAGGATCTTGCTCTTCCAATAAGAGCACAATATGATTACCTTGTATAAGCAACTAAACACGGAATTATACCAGATTGAATAAGTAACTAGAATTCACACATAGCACAGACTATGAGAGACAATACACACACTTGTATTAATACTCATACAGAAAGAAAATACAATAAATAAGATGCCACTTCTTCTCCACACCTCTCAGAGGATTCACACACCTCAAGTGTATAGCTATTCTCAATCAAGAGTTCACTCTCTTACCAAAATGGTCCCAACACACAACTCACACACAGAATTGGTGTTCACCTCCAACTAGCTAGTATCCATGACTGCCAGTACCCAAGTACTCTATGTACTTCAAGTAGATCTCCCATGAACCTGCAATAACCTGCAACTCAACAGACCTTACTTACCATGTAGATCTTTTGTGATCTTACACTTGTGGAAGGAACTTCCTTGCCTTCCTTGCTTTGCACTCTGAAGAATCTCTTCCTTGAATCCTTGATTCTTTTTTATTTTACAATACAGCCCATGAGTCTGTTATATAGATCCCATGCATACAATAATTAGACACCTAATTACAATAATTAGAAATGCAGCTTGAGACTATAATTAGCCTTTAACATGCAAACACTTGGTTCGTTAATGAATTGTTCATGAACAGGTAGTTCTGGAACCACATAGGCGACCAACATCAGTCCCTATCTACCTAGAGGTGACTGACGTTGGCCGACCTCCTACCAATGTCAGTTTCTTGTAGTCCACATGTGTCACGGTTGGTTGGCTTCTGCACCACACTCTGCCGACGCCAGTCTCTCTAGAACTCAGCAACCTCCTCCATGTTTGCATTGGTTGAAGCTTTTAGCTCCACAACCTAACAATCTCCCACTTGGAGATAAACAACTATAACATTACCTATACCTGTACCCCATCTAATGTGTATCTTGGCTTGTATCCCTCTTCAAGCTCCACCTTGAAGACCAACCACCACAAAACTTGTGGTGAACCTCCTGTCATCCAAGTACCCTACCACATCCGCATCTACAAACACATGTAGAAAAGAACTTGACCCTCCATAGCAAGTGCACCTACTGTTGGTTCCTCTCAAATACATGAGAATCCACTGAATTGCCCTCTAGTGCTTCTTTCTCAGATTGGCTCCAAACTTTTTGACAGCTCCCACTGCTTGGGAAAAGACCTAGGTTTAGTACAAATGTACTCAACCTCATTATGTGAATCAAGACACTGTTCATAGAACTATCCAAACATCGGTGTGCTAACCGGTTTCACACAATCATCCTGAAACAAAGTCAACCTATGACCTTCCATGTCCCTAGAACACACTCATGCCAAAGAATCTTGCTGCTCCCAGATTCCTCATGACATAGTTTTGAACTAGCTTTACCTTTAGTTTAGTAACACCCCTGTATATGTAACTCTGCAAAAAGCACACAATAAAATAATAGGATAATGTAGCTAATATTATCCAACCTAGTAAAGAGAAACACAATGGTCAAACCTCCATTGTCCTGCAGCTTACTCAAGACCATATACTCTAGCCTACTGTCTCACATATCCATTTCTGCTCTTCTTCATCCTTAACATCCACTCGTCTCTCAGTGCTTCACCTAGCTGGCAACTCTACCAAAAAACTCCTATTTGGTTCTTCTCTAAGGAATCACATTCCTCATACATGCCTAGCTCCCACTGTTTCCTGGATCTATCTGCTCTGCTTCTTTAACAACTTCCTGGTTCTTAACCTTTAGTGAGCAACAAGTAGTGTAAAGAAGGGAAATGACAAATTTAAGACTTGCTTACCACTTCAGTCCTCCATATGGGTGCTTGAGACTCCTTGACAGCTTGTTGTCCACCCAAAATCTGTGTCAGTAACTGATGCCAGTCACATCTCAGTCTGCACTCGATCGAAGTCAGTTCCATGCGACTGCCAAACTACCGACGTCAATTTCCCTAGCTGACACCAGTTTTTCCCTGCCTCAAGTCACCAAAGTAGGTCTACACATAGCTGACGTCGGTCCCTGTCTAGACACCGACATCGATTTTCCAACTGCCATCAATTTCTTTTTTTTTCTTGTGAGAAATGACTTCTTATCGCGAGCTCCTTTCGGAACAAAACCTTGTCCAAATTACCCTTGCTCTGCTTAGTATTCCTTAGCCCCTGTGACTGATACCTGTCCATCATCTTCTCCTTGAAAACTAAGGCTTTCCTATTCTTGTCACTAACATCAGATTTCTCAAGAAATGTCACTTTCTTCTTCTTTATACAAAAATCTCGATCCATGCTTCTCAAATCTGAAAGCATACCCTTTGACTCAAGAACATGCATCTCCTTCTTATCCATGTGACCAAGCCTATTAAGCCACATCTTTGAATCTACAGCTGAAGTAGATAACCCAGAAAGAGAATCAGTAATATAAGTAGATAGATAAAGCGTACCTACTTTCTTACCTCTAGCTATAACAAGTGCACCCTTGGTAACCTTCCAAGAGTCTACTGTGAGAGTTACTGTGCAACCCTCTTCACCCAACTTTCCAATCGAAATCAAATTCCGCTCTAGGAATGGGATATGCATGACCTCCTTCAACACCCATGTGTTGCCTGTCTACAATTTTAGCTTCACTTTCCCTTTGCCAACCATCTGACAAGGCTTACCATCACCTAAATAAATTTCTCCAAAGTCTCCCTGGACATACTCATGAAAAAATTTCCTATTTGGGGATGCATGAAAAGAGGCACCAGAATCTAAAATCCAAGATTCTACTTTATCCAAAGAACATACCAGAGCATCTTGTGTAACATATTCTACAACATCTACTTCTTCTTCATGTCCTTCATGCTGATCTACAACCAATCTGCAATCTCTCTTTAAGTGCCCTTGCTTTCCACACTTCCAGCAGGTTATTCTGCCATACCTAGATTTGGATCTCCTGCCTATCTTCGACTTTGATCTCCCATGCTCGATCTTCTCTCTTTGCCTTCCTCTGCCTTCAACACTCAAAGCAATCCCTGATGATTCACCTGTGCTTTTCCTACGTATCCCTTCATTCAAGATCACACTCACAACATCATCCACTTTTAAGATTTTTAAAGCAGACACAGTATTGCTAACTGCCATTACCAAACTCTCCCAGCTTTCAGGTAATGAGCACAAGATTAAGAGAGCCTTAATTTCATCATCAAAATCAATATTGACTAAACTTAACTAGTTTACCAAACTATGGAAATCACTAAGATGACTATGTACAGATCCACCATCCAACATTTGCAAATTAAATAATTGCTTCATAAGAAATACCTTATTCGAAGTGGAGGGTTTTTCATATAAATTTGCCAAAGATTCCATCAACTCTACCGTTATCTTACACTATGATAAGTTGGAAATCACATATGATGCAAGACTAAATCTTATAGATTCCAGAGCCTTCTGATCAAGAATGTTCCATTCTTCATCCTTCATATCTGTGGGCTTGCATGCAACCCCACCCAATGGTAAGTATAAATCTTTTTGATACAGACAATCTTCTATCTGCATCCTCCATAATTGGTAGTTCTTGCCATTAAACTTCTCCATTCATAGTCTACTTTCATCTGCCATTGCTATACTCCCACTTGAACAGAAACACCTGTGAGTAACCTATAATCAACACACTAACCAGATCTGACACAACCTGTTAGTAAACCCAACTAAAAGCTCTGATACCACTTGTTGGGAAATCTAGAACAACAAACAGCTCTGATTCCACTTGTTAGGATCTTGCTCTTCCAATAAGAGCAAAATATGATTACCTTGTATAAGCAACTAAACATGAAATTATACCAGATTGAATAAGTAACTAGAATTCACACATAACACAGAATATGAGAGATAATACACACACTTGTATTAATACTCATACAGAAAGAAAATATAATAAAGAAGATGCCACTTCTCCACACCTCTCAGAGGATTCACACACCTCAAGTGTACAGCTATTCTCAATCAAGAGTTCACTCTCTTACCAAAACGGTCTCAACACGCAACTCACACACAGAATTAGTGTTCACCTCCAACTAGCCAGTATCCACTACTGCCAGTACCCAAGTACTCTATGTACTTCAAGTAGATCTCCCATGAACCTACAATAACTTGCAACTCAATAGACCTTACTTACCATGTATATCATCTGTGATCTTACACTTGTGAAAGGAACTTCCTTGCCTTCCTTACTTTGCACTCTGAAGAATCTCTTCCTTGAATCCTTGATTCTTTTTTATTTTACAATACAGCCCATGAGTCTATTATATAGATCCCATGCATAAAATAATTAGACACCTAATTACAATAATTAGAAATGTAGCTCAAGACTATAATTAGCCTTTAACATGCAAACACTTGGTTCATTAATGAACTATTCATGAACAGGCAGTTCTGGAACCACACAGGTGACCGACGTCGGTCCCTATCTGTCTGGAGGTGACTGACGTTGGCCGACCTCCTGCCGATGTCAGTTGCTTATAGTCCACACATGCCATGGTCAGTTGGCTTCTGCACCACACTCTGTCGATGCCGGTCTCCCTGGAACTCAACAACCTCCTCCATGTTTTCATTGGTTGAAGCTTTTAGCTCCACAACCTAACAATTGTGTCTTTTACATAGTTTCCTTTAGGTAAACATTTAGGAATGTAATTTTGACATCCATTTGGTGAAGTTTATATACATTTTGAGATGCTAGATCTGACATGGCTTGAATGTTAGTCCATTTTTTTTATAAATGCAAAGGCTTCATTGTATTCAATTCCTTCTTTTGAGCATATACCTTTGTAATAAATGTTGTTTTGTGCTTGTCAAGTGAGACATTAGCCTTGTATTTTTTATGGTAGTCCCACTTGTAGCCAATAGGTTTGAATCCATATGGAGGATCAAATATTAGAGGTAAAATCACTGAAGGGGGTGAATCAATGATCCTAGATAATCCAATTTTAATTCCAATAACTTCAAACCCTTAATCATTCAATATATACATTTATGAGGTATAAACATCATTCATAGCAATGACCAAGAGAGATAATGCAAGATCAAGCATATAACACATGAAATACATGGGAAACCCTCTTGAAGAATAAAGCCCACTCTCAAGCCTACAATCACTTTAGACTACTTTTACTATAAGGTATTACAAACTAGAGACTGGTCATGTCCTCCTAACTAGGATTTAGTGAAGTGCATGTTCCATAAAGAACACCTACCCTTAAAATGATAAACTCATTTAGACCACCTACCTTTAGTGAAACACCTATTTCACAAGGAGAAAGTACCCATAAGGAAGATTGAGTCCTTTATACCCTCTTTGAAATGAACATCTCCACCTTAGAACTGATGTCTTCAACACTTGATGATAGATCTCTAATTTTCACTCTTCACCTCTAATCTTTAACTCAACTCCCCCTATTGGCCAAATCAATAGTTGAACCAAAACACAAAGATCAATTAGGACACATTACATATCCCAAATAACCCCACTTTTCAACACTCATAATCCATCTAAAGCCATCTTCTGGATAACTCTAATGTTATCTCCTTAGACATAAATAACCAAATTATAATATCTCTATCAAAATAAAAACATGACCATCAGTTCATCCACATAAATAATACTCTGTTATGCCTCATAAATCAACCTCTAAGCTCACACAAACATCACCTATCTTTGATCACACTTAAAATCATCAAAAATACAAGAGCACTTGTTATGACATATAAATATGACCTACATGTCATACACACAATCATGAACCAGCTATGTTCATCAACCCATCCACTGGGCACACATCCTCTCTTTGCTCCTCAAATATTCACTCTACTCCACTTGCATAAGCATCTTTGTTCATCTTCAAACTGCAAGAGCACTATTCTACCAATAGAATTATGACCTATAGGTCATACACATAGTCATTAATCTAATATGGTCATCAACCCAACCATTAGGCACATTTGGTCTCCTCTGTTCTTGTCTTCAATGAATATTGTACTCTCACAAGCTTTTAATAGTTTAGAAACCATCTCATTTAGTTTCACTATATATAGAGAAATCATGAATATAAATTTTTTGATTAGTCATTAGGCATACCTTAAACCTTAAGGCATATATATCATCAATACATGGCTCAATACCATCTTCATAGGTTGGGCATAGCATCTATGGGTCACCCTTAAGCAATTGCACCATTCAATTAGGCACTTGTAGCTCTTATAAAAGTGTCATGGAGACCTACTTGCCCATTTAGCACTTTATCGAGCAAAAGAACACAAGACCACTTTTAAATACATGGGTCCATTCTTTATGTCCCCTTTGACATAATCAAAAGATCATATTCATATTTTCTCACCTCTGTATATGCTCAAACAACTCAAACACTAACCTGGTGTAGAGGAACATCATGAACAAATACATAGTCAACTTATTAGGCATTATTCATACTAAATATCGATTAGACAAGCTTAAAAATACCAAATATATCATATAAAATAAGATTAAAACAATATTAAATATATAATACATCATGAACCATAAAAATATCATCAAAACAAACTCAAATAATCTTCTCATGTCCTTAATAGATGAATGACAAACACATAGTCACATTTAAATCCTAATATCTTTGACTATACAAACATTATGACCTCCAAACTAGGTTCTTTGGATGCACCATGATTCCTTAACAACATTTCCTTTTACATCAATAGAAAATTCAACTTGGTTCAAAAGTTATGGCCAAAATACAAATCTCTAGTTTTTCCCTTTGCAAAATTCAAATATTTAAATGCAAATAGTCATAGTTAAATATCGAGCATATTGCCTCCTTCTCATGCTCTGGCTTAGTTTGGTCAATCATGCTCTATAGATTTCCTTGGAATTATCTAGATTTTAACTTCAATGTGGTTCATTAAACATCTATCACTTTGACCTCCTAACTTTAATAAACACTATATATCTCGATCAGTATGAACATCTGTTCACCATGGATCTTTGGAAGAAGCTCGATATTTATCTCTACTTATCATTAAAATTAAAATAATTGGCCTCATCTCACTACATCCTAACATATTATATTCAACATGATCCATCGATCTTTTTAGTAGTTTCTTGATCTTTACCACTTCCAAATTTGACTATTTGGACCATTGCAATCTGTCTGAGAAGCCAACTTTAGACCTTAATAACTTTTGTTGTGATTTGATGCATGATCTAAATTTTGGACCATATGATCTCCTCTCATATGAGAATCCATATATATAACAAAATAATCCTATAAATTTAGTGTGTATGAAATATAATTCCATTAATCTACTCACTCAAATTTTTCTACCATAGAGCTAACTACATCAAAACCTGTCTAGGAGGTCAACTTTGAACATACATATCTTTTGATGTGATTCCTTGTATGATATGAAATTTAGCCCAAATCAACTAGGATCAAAACTAAACAAACCCATATTATTAAATTATTATGAAACTACCACATGTGGGAAATATAATAGTAATAAAATGCTCACTCAACTTTTCTTGCCACATGTAAATTTGGTTATGGGAAAACCCAATCAAAATTCCTAGGAAGATAAATTTGCACATGCATATCTTTTGTTTCACTTCATCAGCTGACCTAAAATATAGCAAATAGTAACTAGGGAAAAAACACATGTGACCATTTTTTCTTGACTCCTCTAGGCATGCAAATGCTGACATCATCAACATGCTTACTTGGCTCTACTTGCCACATTGCAAATTTAGCTAAGTACAAGAACTTAGATAATTCTGTTTGAGAAGACAAAATTTCCCCCACATATATTTTATTATGATTTGACACATGACTTAAGACTTAGTGCTTATTAACTAGGGATTAATGTGATCACAACCATAAGACCAACTCCCCCTGACTCATCCACATGTGGCTATGGCGACATCATCAAACTACCTACACAATGTTTTTCCACTAGACCCAAAACATTTAGATAAAAACAATGAACTACCAAATAAGATCCACTCACTTTCAGACTCATTATAATCACTCTTGCCACCCCATACGTTCACTTAAATATGTCCATACCAACAATGTCATCCATCAAATGCCTCACTTAGTCAAACACTGAAGAACCATACAGGAACACTAAGGTTCATTGAAGCACACTTTGGCATTGTCATTCAAGCACACATGACACCTCATCTACATCCTTGGTCACCTTGGATACATAATTTACAAACCTCCAATAATCTCCCCCTTTGTCATTGATGTCAAAAACTAATACAAAGCATATGGTTAGACTCTATCTCTATCTCTAGGTTCTTTATCTGCCTTTGACATAATGACAAAGTGGGATAAACTTCTAATCTTATAGACCTAAAAAGAAATCAATGACTAATAACAATAAGATACCATCTCTAACAGATCATACATACTCCCCTTAACATTGAGAAAATATCATCTTACCTTGAGCTTCTCAAATGTGCTTCATGACTACACTCCTTTTGATCATACAAGGCTTCTATGAAGACAAAAATATTCATGAAAAACATAAAATGCATGAAATTACCTTGAAAAAGTTAAGAGGTACTCCCCCTAAGTCACCTAAATGTAGGCACTTTTTCTTTGAACATCTTTAAACTATTTCTAACAATGATGAATCAATAATTGCCTCCATGACTTCTTTCTCAGATTCAACTACTCAGTCCTCTGATCTTATGACCTAAATAATTATAAATATCCTATTTGTTTATGCACGAGGATTCAAAACATTGTCAAATCTCCTAACTTGGATTGATCAAGTCATCATCATAGCCTTCTTTGAGTTCTCATTTGTAGTAGACATCACAAATATTCAACATGATTGAAGCATATCACATATTCCCCCTCTCACACCATGTATAGATCCTAAAGCCATTCAAACTAAGTTATCTCTCCCTAAATCCATGACATAATCAACTAGTCATCTAAAATATTGAGAGACCTTCTTCATCATATCAAATATATGAAAACACATTCTCTTCATCCTCCATATCAACCTTGTCTTACAGTCTTTCAACATTTGATCAATCAATTTGAGCAACATAAATTGACAAGTTCTTACCTTTAGGACCAAAAACCCTAAACATATCTTGATCTTACTTGAACAATATCAACATACCTTTATATGCAATAGAATATCTTGACACCTCATCATCCTTGATTAGACACCTATTAACATACATTCCCTATTTTCAAACCTTACATACATAACTTCATTCTTTCATGACAAAGAACACTAAATTGGGCTTAACCATGTATTATAAGAATGACACAGACTAATGCAAACATTTCATATTCTCCACCTTATTTTCACTTTGCTCCATACATAAAAATGATTCATTAGCATCATGAACATAGACCTTAGGGTTCATAGACATCAAACTCTCAAGTCACTTCCTTTCACCTTTTGAGCTACTTCTTCAAAAACTGAGAGAAAATTGATCAACCAAAGAGCATATACAGAATCTTTAAGACATTGAAAACCTTTTCAAATATTCAAGACAATATTATTGAGTTAATAATAAAAATAAACAACTCATCTTAAAATACAATTTTCTAAAAAAAAAATTCCTTCATAGTAGGCCAACACTTATTCTCATGACCTTTCTTGTCTTGTAAGATCAATCAAGTCCCAACCAACATCCACCATGCTTCTTCTTTATGTAAAGTGTCTCTTTGATGATTAGAGAGAGACACCCCTTTTGACATAGTGAGAATAAAAGTCTTAAAACTTTAGAGACTCCCATATATCCATACCTTTATCTGACTTGTAGTCCTGCTTGACTACATTATTTAGGATTGTATGGCAATGCCATTATGCATGCAAGGCAAAGAAAGAAGAAAACTAGCTAGAGGAAGCCCAAAATGCCATCTGAGGGAGGAAAACATCCTGATCTTCCTGATCTTGCTGCAATTTGATGATCAGAATTTTATGATAAATTCACTATGTTGGTTCATTTGAAATCCCTTTATTTTAATGTGTAACATGATAATAAAATACATGAAATGGGATTTAAAACTGTCATTGTACATGAAGTGTAAGTAGGCACTCAAAAAAATACTCACTCAAGAATCCCATTGTAGACCTCTTTCTCAATCATTGATTGGCCACCCATAAATCTAGTGACTATTCTTGATGTGAGTGGTAGTATATTAGGTAACAAATTGACTCTATTAATGCACATGATGGGTTTTATGATTCAAAATATTATCCCTACAAAACATTTATAAGTAGTAATAGTATTCTCATCCACTACAAATCAATTGTTTCCTCTATGTCACATGAATGAATAAGGTCAACAATAAGCATTATAGGTAGTGGATCTACTTGTCTTGATCGATAGAACTAACATTGCTAATTTAAATTGGTGACACCATGGAATGGTGTGGTGTTGTTTGAGGGATTAAATGCATGTAAAATAGTTACAATTTTAATCTAATGCAACATTCTTGGACCTGCTAGTTCTCCTCAAATTTTATAATATAATACCAAAACCCACAATATGATATCATATGCACTTAGATATGTCTATGGCCTCAAAGCTCATAATATGATACCAAGGCATGTCATAAAGGGTGCAAGCCCAAGATTATGGAATAGATCCATTGGAGGTAGTGGAATGAGATAGGGATATCTCAACTAAAGCACCAAATTGAAGAAGTAACAAGGAGGGAGGTGTGAGGTTGTAAGTGCTCAAGATCACAATACCAAGCAAACACTAGATCTGCAAGTCCTCTAATCTCTATAAAAAAAACACCTCTAACACTTTAACTAGATCTGAAATAGAACACACTTACATGCAAAATGGTAATCTTAGTATGTCTAAAACACCTTGTTTTCCCTAGAAATAGATCTCAATGCCACATAAAGATACCTTGGATAGATCTAAATGTAGATCTGAATTTGTTCTAATGCTAAAATAATCTTCACGCCATGAGTATGCCAAACTAGAGGTCCATGTAGTCATAAAGAAGCCACAAAAAAGTGATAATGACTGTCAATGAACTAGATCTATAAAAAATGATTCTACCAAAGATGAGAACTCTGAAAGATATGAATATTTTTCTCAACAATTCCTATGCTAATATAATATAAAATCTTAAGATTTCATTAAAAAATAGAAAATAACCAACCAACCAAATAATCATGAACATGGATTGGTGCTATGATACCATAAAAATTTTGCCCAGATCTCCATATCAATGAATGGCATGGTGAAGTGATCATGCGAGTTAAGAAAGCACAAATCAAATATCTGAAAGTAATTGAAACCATTAAGTAAGAATATTGCACAAAGAGATTGGATTCAAGAATGGAGATGAATTTCTTATATAAAGTCTTGAAGTCCATAGCTCTTAAAGTTGTCACAACTCACAACTAAGTAACTCAAATAATCCACAATACACAGAATAGCAATATCTCTCTAGCTCACTAAATGAAGAATACAAAGGGAGAGAGGCATATATATAGGTTGGAGGGAAAGATACCACATATTATAATTAATGTGAGACTAATCTTCCCAAGTAACCTAAATGACCTCTAGAGCCCTTAGCAAGCTAATATAGTCATGTAAGCAAAACCCAATATGAAAAATGCCTACACCAACAGTTATTCATTAACAATTACATAGTTTCTCCATATATTTATGATCATGATATAGTTACACATTTTCATAATAATTTAATTCCAAATATCATGGTACATTATCCTAAGCATAAAGAGCCACATAACAAGAGGTCTTTATCTTGTAAAACACCATAGGTTATTATGAGTTCTTCAAAACATATATAGGTAGATACATCTTCTCCTATACATATGGATACAAGTTCACATGGGTAAATGACTAGTGATTCAGATGGTTATACTAAAACATATAATATAGCAATAGGAAATACTATTGAGTTACATATTCTCCTTTAATTACTAGAATAGGAAACTTTTCTTTTATGGTGTACTTGTTGAGTTCTATGTAGTCTGGACACATCCTCTGAGTGTCATCCTTCTTTTGGACCATGACCATAATAGAGGAATATTCACTTTGACTATGTCAGATGATTCTTACTCCAACATCTCTTGTACCATATTTTCAATTTCACCCTTCTAGACATAGGGATACCTATAGGGTCAGATGTTGTATGGTTTACTTCTCAAAATAACCCTGATGGCATGATAATTTGCATGGCTTGGAGGGATTACTTTTGGCATGTCACCAAAAATAAAAGAATAGGCATCCAACACCCTTTATAATTTATGATGTGTAGACTCCTTAGTTGGTTGAACCTTTATGGAAAATAAGCATGTGACAAATCCCTCAACACCTTTTCTAAGAATCTTCATAATCTGATGGTAACTAATCAGTTGTGCATATTTAGCCCATAATCCAACCAGTTCAAAGGTCTTTCCTTATAAATGAAACTCATGAATAGTTCATATAAATTCAACTCAATAGTGTCCAAAGTGGTGAGACACTACACTCCTAAAACAATGTCAACTCCTCCCATGGGAATAAAAAACATAGGGGAACCTAACAAGTAGTCTCCCATAACAAGATTCATGATATGATATTTTCCAAAATAGTTCATGGTACCATAATCTACAATCACAAACTAAAATTCAAGATCTAGGTAAATGAAATAGTTCAAATGACTATCCAGCTTATTGTTGATGAAACTATGTATACTCCTAGATTCAATTAACACAATCACCTTCCATTTCGTTAATAAACCCATCACCTTAATTGTTTGTAGAGTAATAATTCCTAAAAGTGCATGATGGGAAATAGTAAGTTGATGATCTTTGGATTCAACCTTGGGTTCTTCCAAACTGTCCCTTGAAGCCTCATCATCTTCTTCCTCATCAGTGGCCCCTTTAATGTAAAACAACATATTTTCAGCACAATGATGTCCTTTGATCCATTTACTATCACAACATAACATAAACCTTTTTCATAGTTTTTTTCAATCTAGTGAGGTGTCAATCTGATAGGATATGGAAGTGATGGTGTTAGGAAGGTGCATTCATGAACATTAGTGAAAGGTATTCATCTAATCAACTAGTTTTCCTCATCCATACGTGCCCTTGGTATGGATTCAGTTTCATTCCCTTTCTAGAATCCATGAGTAATGGGACCAGACATACACAACCTTAGGATGGTTTTAACCCTAAAAATTGTATTGAAATAATACACCATTATGATTGTCTCCCTGAGATGAATCTAATGACTACTAGTTTATGCAAGGATGACTATTTTTTGACCAAAAAAGTATACAAGTAGAATATACTATTGTGATCATCTTGCAAAGACGAATCCAATGATTGCTAATATGCACAAGGTAAAAAATTTCCACTTGTAATGAAATTAATTAGATGATTCACAAAAATATAATAATAACTCACAAAATTAACAACAGAATAAGTAGATCTACAACAACAATTGGTGAAAGAGTAGAATAATTGAATTTTATGACTGAGATACTTTGAGGGGGAAACCTCCAAAATAATGCAATAAGAGAAAAAATCATCATATTATTAAAAAATACTAACCATTACCTCCTATATATACTCTACTTAGCTATGATTATTCCATAGGTTGACCATACTAAGAACATAAAAAAATGCAATATGATAATATGAAGGTATGTAAGCAATAAGTTATCCACACATATCCCTAGACACACTATAAGTTAAGGGTATAACATAATATAATGATTAAATTTTCAATATGGATTAGAATTTTAAAACTATCAAATATTTCACCAGAATTTATACTCATTATTACAGTTACTTCAATGAAAATTCACCAATACATGATGCATACACATGTGCAAGTGAAAATTAGTATTAATTACAAGCTATACGTCTCAAACAATTACAAGTTCAATTGGAATTCTATATAAATACAACATAGATAGAGTGGGTATGATGTTAATTCATATTACTACATTTCAATTTTAGAATATCTATTTTTCAAAGTTCAAAAGTTTGTAAGATACAAAGTTTAAAATAGAATATAGATCTATCTACAGTGGTGTGATTCATCTCATTTTTTTAAGTGGGCCATATTAGAGTGTACTCACACTCAAAAACTATGGTTTAAATTTAGTGAGACTGATATTTTGGTTCCACCATTTTTTCAACTTGAAAGTGGGCCATGTTAGAGGCTAGTGACACTCAATGTCTATGGATACACTTTAACACGTCATATTTGATGGTTCTAACCTTATTCTAATAAAAATATCATACATAGTACTCTACACATTCATATGAAATTTGGAGCATAAAATATTTTTAACTCAAGGGATTTCAATAATTTACATACAAAATGATACTTGATCACTCTCAATTCACCACAAGTTTGACATTTATCTAATTTCCTCAACAAGGGGCCACACACTTATCCACTTTCAAGTTATAGAATATTGCATACTATTTTTGGTGTATTCTTTAATTTTTTTCTCATTTAAAATTTAAAATTTCAAGTACATATTTTCAAAGTTAAAATATGGATAATAACTAGTTTTAGTGGCTATGTTACATGTTTTACTTTGAGGCACCTTGAACAATCATTCATCACATCAAAATACGATGTTAATACACACACATTGGTATGTATCTCCTTTAATCTAGTAATTTCACTTAATTACATCATTATAATAAAGGAGCGGGGGAGGTAGACACTAAAATCTAATCATTATGTGCTTGATAATGTTTAATCTCGACTCCTTACCATAATTCTCCTATTCTCACTTTCATTGACTTGAAATATATATGAGAGCCTTCACTATTCTACTCACTATATTTAAAATATTTAAAAATCATCCAAACATCACTATTATTTTATTTAAATCCTATCATACAAGTTATAGCATCCTTTTTCCTTCTGAGAAAGGAATGTTTTAGGTCAGATAAGGCTACATGCCAAACTTGTCCACTAGTGTGGCCTTTTCTACCACATTCTAATACTTACTGTTCAAAATTTTTATGGATAGGTTCATTAATTCAAGGGATATTTTTATGATGTTTTAATGAAACATATAAAAACATATACATTTTTTGTTTGTTATGCTTGGTAAACATAAACCCTAGAACATGTACGTGTTTTTAATGCCAAAAGATACTTGACATTCATAAATGTATGCAAGTATGAATTTTTATTTTATATATATATATATATATATATATATATATATATATATATATATATATATATATATATATATATATATAAAACAAAATTGATCATGTGCAATAATGCATATACGTTATTAAGAGCTGCAAGTATAAAGCCTTAAAATGGAACAAGGTGAGAAATTACAAGGTTGAGTGGTGGGGTTACTAAAATAAATTTTAAGTATAAGAAACTTAAAATTTATATTTATTTTAGTAAATATAATTAATTAGAGTCATTTTATATCTTTTAAAATTAGTATCATAGTTTCACAACTTATGATTTTGAAGATATTTTCTCAAAATTCAATCTAGTTAGTTTTTAGTCATTTTCAACATTTTAGTATTAAATATAGGGATTTTAAGGAATAAATTTGACAATGGGTGTTCATTTTGTGTAACCATATAATAAATTTATAGGTTTTGGGGCCTTCTAAATTAATTGCTGATAATTTTAGGATTTATTTGGTTTGTCAAAAATAAAGTTTACAAACCAATGCACAACCAACCACTCCTTTACATTAATTTTACTTACAATTAGGTCCTTTATATGCCAAAAGTAACATAACAACACCATAGTCATTTATGACCAGGGTAAATGGGGATAATTTGGGCCACATTTGTGGGTGGCCACCCAAATTGAATTTTAGTTCATGCCAAAGTGTTGTCCATAGGGAAACATAGGTCACATTGGTGACCCATGAACACCTAAACACCCATTTTTCCAATTATACTTGTGATTAGGTCCCTTATATGCCAAAAGAGACAAAAACACTATATCTAACTATGACCAAATTAAATGAAAACAAGTTTAGGAACATATTTTATTTATTATCACCCCATTTCTCTCTAATTTATGAATTAAATGTGTTATTATGGCAATTTCATTTATATTGTGACCCTTACACATAAAGCTTACAATTTATGTAGATTTTACTTAAAATTAGCTCCATTATATGCCAATATTGACACACCAAAATCATATCCACTTGTGATCATGTTAATGTGAACATGGCTTATCACATATATGCGTGATCGCCATAATTCACTTTGATTTTAAGTCAAAGTGGTGTGATTGGGGTAAGATAGGTCACTTTGATGACCCACACACACCAAACCACCACTTTATGTTGATTTCACTTGTGATTAAATCCCTCATATTCCTAAATCCACACAACATCACCATATCAAATTATGAATAGGATAAATGCAAATGATTTTTGGCACATTTATATGTTATCACTCAAATTCACTTTGGATTCAAACCAAAGTTTTATGATTGGGTAAATTTGGGTCGCATTGGTAACTTGTGTATAAATAACCACCCATTTGTGTCTTTTTTACTTGATATTATGGGGATTATAGGTCAATATCAATATAAAAACATTATAGAAATTTATGAATATAATAAATCATACACAAAGACATTTAGGCATTCTCCATATTCACATGGGTAAATTCATCCATTTTTAATTGAGATAGTGTACTAAAAATTGCTTTCTTTATAACTTGCATAAATGTCTTATTCATTGCTAATAATATCTTTTATGATATGGTTTGTGCACCATTATTGTATCTCCTCTATTCTACCTTTAACCCCCTCCTTTTATTATAAATTTAAATATAAATAAATCGATCCCCTCCCATATTTATATGAAGTCATGTGGAAGCTTAGGTGTAGTCTTTGCAACTACACATTGAATGAATGGTTTGTGTGTCACTCCCTTTTTCTTCCCATTAATCATTGTTGTTATTCTCAATAATCATCAGTGTTATTTATAAATAGAATATATTGATTTACATAACATATTATTTTTATGTTATATAATATAGTATAACCTATCAATTCCTTGAGTCCCTGAGATGGGTACAATTTCACATCAATCATTTATTGATGACACAATCACCCTTGTCTGTTGATTTTTGTCCCTAAATTGAAGGTATCATTCAAGTATTATCCCACCCCTCAATTCATGGATATATTATATATGTGATACATAAATAAAAGGTAAACATTCTACATCACTCATTAAAATGTGGGGCCCTCACCAGATAGATATATATGTTCAATAATCAATTGATTGCCCATCATCTATTATGTGACCTTTCTCTCAGCCTCAAATATAGATGGTTACACACACACACACACACACACACACACACACACACACACACACACACACACACACACACACACACACACACACACACACACACACACACACACACACACACACACACACACACACACACACACACACACACACACACACACACACACACACACACACACACACACACACACACACACACACACACACACACACACACAAACACACACAGACACACACGGTGTGTGTGTGTTTGTGTGTGTGTGTGTGTGTGTGTGTGTGTGTGTGTGTGTGTGTGTGTGTGTGTGTGTGTGTGTGTGTGTGTGTGTGTGTGTGTGTGTGTGTGTGTGTGTGTGTGTGTGTGTGTGTGTGTGTGTGTGTGCGGAGATAGACATTACCTACAAATGTACTCATTATATTTCATATATGCCCTATCCCTATCCTAAATAGAGAAAAGGGGATAAGGTAAATTGTTTGTGCATCATTCATGAATCAATCACTGATGGATGGTGATATAAATTTGATACAAATAAATATATAGGTGGGGGCACCATTAAATATATATGATGAATTGAGCACTCAATATGTAAACCAATATATGGTCTTTATCTATATATGGGCACTCAGCCACCCTATCTATATCTGGGGAGGATGATTCCCTACTATAAATAAATTAATATTTTATTACTTTACTATATTAATATAGGGCACCTATATTTTTGATGAGGGTGAGGGATGAATAGGGTTTGAACCAAAAATATTTAGGTTATGGGCCTAATGAGTTGACAAATCACTCTACACCACTTTGTTAGATGTGGATATGGCCACAATGAATCAATGCCATATCCATATCCCATATGTATCTAGGGTAGGTGCCATCTAAGTGAATGAATCAATTGGAATAATATTACATACATAGTATGATAATATAAGTAGATTCTAACAAATAGTAATGAATAATATGATGGCACCATATTTCATCAATGAACAACATGATCATGTGACCACCTACAACTATATAGATATAGAGTTTCATTGGTATTGTCATAGTATATAGTTTAATTGGTAGAATATATATAAGCACCCCCATTCCACTATAGATTTAGATATAGTTAGAATGAATTGAGATAGGGGACAAAGTATGTCAATACCATTGTATGTATCTAGTTCACTCTATCCATTGAATGAGTCTGTTGATGATTGAAAAAGTCTATCAATTTTATCAATGTTGCTACACTACATATGCATTATGTATGGTTTGACCAAAGCCAATGTGCACAATTTATTACATAAAATTAACTATTTGTGTGATGTAGTATATATCTATATCATAAAATAGACTTATGTCATAACTATATGTAACCCAATGTTGATGTCATAGAGAATGAAATAGGTGTGGGTAACATGATGTGATGGATAATGCCCACCCTATCAATACGATATTTGGTTTTGACTTATTAATGTCATTGAATGGATTTCATTATGTACAAGTTACATTGGTGTGGTGGGCCCATTAAATATTATGATGCCATTAACTAGAACTATATATCTTGACCCTTATTTTATCTCGACATAACAATGATGGCTCATGACTCATATATAAACTCATTTCATGTGTGTATCTCATATATGCATGTGACATGATAGAGGCTACACGTGACATTATATAGGAATGTTTCCTATAGTGTAGTGACACATAGATATAGGAGGTTTGATTTTTCATTTCTATTATTGAGTCACTATTTAGAAACATGACATCCCCATAGTTTAAATAAAATCAATATAGTTTTTGTGTGTGTTTATTTTGGTCTATAATCCACATAATCTCAATTAAAATGATGTAAATAGGTGGTTAGATATACGTGGGTAACTAGTAGAACTCACATTTCCCAAACCTACCACTTTGGCTTGATTTCAAAGTGAATAAGGGTAATCACACATATATGTACCCCAAATCATCTACATTAGTTTTAGTCACAAGTGGATATGGTAAAGCTATGTGGATTTTGGCATGAGGAACTTAAATGCATTGGTGACCCATGCACACAAAATGAAAACCTAGATTACCCAATCCACACCACTTTTGCATTAATTTTAAGTGAATTAGGGTCATCTTGCACAAATAAGTTCAAACATTTCCCTATTTTCCCTCGTTACAAGTGGGTGTACTATTATTGTGTCACTTTTATCCTATAAGGGACCTAAAAAAAGTAAAATCAACATCGATGGGTGGTTAGGTGTGTGAAGGTCACAAATTAATCCTATGTTCCCCAAATTATACCACATTGGTATGGATTCAAAGTGGAATTAGGTGATCATACACAAATTTCTCAAAATTATCTTTATTTTCCTTGGCCAAATGCATATGATGTTGTTATGTTACTTTTAGCTTATTAGGGACCTAATTTTAAGTAAAATAAGCATAAAAGAGTGGTTATGTGTGTTTCAATTACCAATGGGACATATATCATCCAAATCAAACCAACTTAGCCTTGATTCAAAAAAAATTGAGTTTATCATGCATGAATGTGTCCCAAATTCTCTATATTTTACCTCTTCACAAGTGGACATATTATTTTATTTAGTTGTCCTATAAACCCGTCAACCTACAATTAAAAATGACATAAAATTATGGCTTGGTGTGTGTGGGTCATCAATGTGGCCTATTTTTCCCTAATCTCACCACTTTGGTTTGAATTCAAATTGAATTAGGGTGGTCATGCATACATATGTCAAAAATTGTTTGCATTTACATGATCACAAGTGGATATCATGTTTTTGTGTAACTTTGGAAATAATCAAGATAATCACAAGTATAACCAACATAAACTAGTGGTTGGATGTGCAAGGGTCACAATAAAACTTACTTTACCATAATCACACATTATTTTATGAAATTTGAAAAGAAATGGGGTGTTCATACATAAATGTTCCTAAGAGTGTGTTAGAAAAAATATTAGATATGTTGGCTATTTTAGACCCTTATTTTATTTTGGTGTGTTATTAAATAATAATAAATTATTATTTATTAACATGAGGTGAAAACCTCATGTAAATAAATAATAAAATATAATTATTTATTATTTACCAAATTATTTTTAAATGATTCTCGGGGAAGGATTAACTTGTTGGTTAAAATGGTCACCTCCCTTCATCCCCATTATAAATAGGGTTTTAATCCTCTTAGAATTCATCATACACACTTAGTTAAAACATTATAACGTTGAGTGAATTCATATTTGTGTATGGTAAATATATTGTAAAGGCTTTGTGAAAAAGGTTTATCAAAGAGGAAGTAAGAAGGATAAAGGTTGTGTATTGGGGTCAATAGTTTATCACATAAATTAATATCATATTTATGTGTTTTTTAACTCTTGATATTTTCCCATGTTAATCTCTATGTCATGTGCACAATTTGATCTGGTTGTGTATGCTTTGCTAATTCATTTACATTCTAGATTCTACCTATATGTATTGCATATACTCTACATAGAATTTATCATGGTATCAAATCATAAGGGAGTGTAGAGGATTGAAATCAATTTAAATTGAATTTAATATAACCTTTTCAAGAAAATTCAAGGAAATTTATTTTATTTTTCAAGCCTAGGATTTCATAGTGGCTGAAGTATGACCTTCTGTGACATATGAAGTTCTTAAATGTCCCAAGCATTCATGTACTAACACTTTGAAACACTCAGATCTTCGTTGTTTCCTCCTAAAACCTTATTACATAAATCATAAATATTCTCAAGGAAATAAACATTTCTTACACTTTTACGACCCATGTATGGCTTGGGCAAGCTAAAATAAATCTTAGAGAAATTTATTTTGTTGATCTGATTATTGGTTATACATAATTTACTAGCTACATATAATTTATTTTGGCCTAAAATATTCCTATAAAAATTATAAAGGTTTATTCAAGTCTCTATTGATTTTATTCACCAATTTGGGTTCCATAGAACAACTTAAATAATTGAAAATTTTGAATTCCTTATTAAAAATTCAATTTTGAAGCTTTATTTTACCTTATTTCAAGCTTTAAAGAAGGTTGGTAAAATTTGGAGATCTTTGATGGCTTATATCCTTTTATGTGAGCATTTATACATCTATCGTAGTGTCATATCTCTACTTGGAAGCATTTAAAAGGTTGGTTCAATAGTTTTGTTAATATATTTAATAAATAATTTATTTTTAATTCAATATTTTTCATGCAAACTTTTGTTCCCCTAACCTTTCCTTAATTATTGTTTACCAAAAGCTAAATTTTATTATTCTTTACTTTTTGAAATTTACTTGCATGTTGTATATTTATATTATTATTTTTAATTTAAACAAATAGATTAAAAAAAAGTTTAAATATGGTGTTGTGCATAAAAATCTTTAATAAGTCTCTTAGAAGGGTTGGTGGTCCTTATTGTTTCTAAAAGATTGTAACTAGGGTGGTCTAGTGTTCAAAACCCCCTAAAATAAAAAAAATTATTTACTTTAGACATTTTTTTTCAATTTAATTAATTTAAATTTCCTTTTCTGGTTTACATGCAAACATCTCATGTGCAAACCCTTATCTAGTGTCATTTTCTTTTGTGACATTTAACCTAGTGAATCATTTGTCGATTATAGTCATGTAGCTAGACATTTTATAGGTTTTCACATCTTCTAGATGCATTTATGTGGTCCATTTTTAATTTTGAATCCTACTATTATATTTTTTGAAACTTTTTAATAACACTATTTAGATAGTTGTTTTATGTGTGACACTTATTACACCTAATCTAGTGAAAACTCTTATAATTTATTACATTATTTTGTATCTATTTGAATAATTAATTTCTTGTTTATAGTATAAATTTACTTTAATGTGAACATAGAGTATAAAATAACATTTTTAAAAAATCATTTTTAAAACTTTATCTAGTGTTATTATATCATTCTTAAAGGGAAGCAATGGCTTTGCCTAACTTTGTATTAGATAAATCTCAAAATCTTAACGAGTCAAATTGTACTATATGAAAAATTCACATTAGCATGAAATTTATGGTCCAAAAATTATGGGACATTATTTTTGGGATGGAAAAACCTCTATCAGGATGACATGTTACACCTGATATTTGAATTGCATTTCAACAGAAATCACATGAAGCCATGTCAATTATTTTGTAGAGTGTTAAGATTTAACTATTAGTTCATATTGTAGACACCAAAATCGTGTCTACGCTTTGGTCCTTTGGTCCCCTTTCGTCCACTTAACCACTCCTAACCCATATTTTATTAATTTGAAATAAATATCCTATTTTAAATTAATAAAATCTCTTTTCCCTATTTCCTTTGCCACCTCACCACCCTAGGATACCCTCCTTGGATTCCATTCATTCTCCACATGGCCATATTTAACACTTAGACTCCCATTCCAACTTCTCCCCTCGTCCATTTAATCCCCTTCGACCGTTTCTCCCTTGGACTAGCTGACCCGGTGGTTGGAAAACGGATGAAAGGCTATTTTTAGCCTTTCTCCGGCCTTTTATCTACCGACGTCGGTCAAATGTCGACCGACGTCGGCGATATTGCCGACGTCAGCGGTCTTCTTAACAGTTTTCTACACCGTTATCCTGATCTCTTCACTCTCTTGGCCTCTCTCTCGCAATCCCAACTCAGAATCGAACACTCTGATCATCAATCCATTCTTAGACCCTGACACTTTGCCAATCTTCAAACCAAGCCTCTCATTCTCTCCCTCAGGTGTAACAACAGGTATTCTGGCTTCAGCAACTACACCAGCGATGGGACTTTCATCACTAGCAACACCAACAACAGGTACACCAGTCTGCAACGCTTTATTTAGCATACCACAGGTAAGTTTTCTTTTGAATTTTCATTTGTGTTTTCTAGTCATTTGTTTCTAAACTAGATTCAGCACTCCTATCCCCCAGACCAAACTCTGACCAAACTAGACCAGTGCCAAACCCTGTCTCTCCTATCCCTGTCTTCTGTTTGATCTCTCTGTCGGATCATATACTCTGCCCATTTAACCAGACTCTCAGACCCAGACCCTAGACCATTCACCTGAGCCCAAAACTTTGTCTCAGACCAATCAAACAGACCACAGACTTGTCCACAGACCCGTCCCCAGAGCAAGAAACTCGACCAGACTCGACTATAGACCACGGCCCCGACCGACGCCGGTCATTACCCCAACCAACGTCAGCATAATAACCGACGTCGGCATACTTAAACAACCGACGTCGGTAGGACCACCGACGCCGGCGGCTGTGACCAGTCTGACAACATCTTTCAGGTAAGCTTTTGCTTCCTTTTTCCTTTTCAGTCTTTTATCATTTCAGTCTTTTTAATATTCTGCTATTTATCAGACTCTTTTTCTATTGACTAGTGGGTTGACCTCCCTTAAGGAAGTTTTCATACTTCTGGGATCGAGCTTTTGCTTGGCAACCCACCATCTATCCATCTAACGCATTTTTGTCCAAGTCTCTTTTCTTTGCAGGTGTCATTCCTCCACAGCCAAAGAGGAGTACTCACAGCATCTGGATTACGGTGCGCAGACTTTATCCAGGTACACATCAAGCCTTGACCATTCTTTCTTTAGTTTCTTAATCATTTGAAATCTGAAAGCAAAATTTGAATAAAAACATTCTGGCACGCCCGGTGGGACCCTTAAGGGCCTTCCTTGGGTTCCTTTCCTTCTTTTTTCATACAGGGTGCATTTAGGATCCTTCCTTTTCACCCCTTTCTTCTTTTCTAAATGACACTATAAGCAGGAATAAAAAGAACGTTTCTTTTCCTTTCTTGCATTTCTAGACTAGTCCAAAATCATTTTCTTCAACCCTTTCTCCAACTTGTATTCATTCCAACTTCACATTTCAACTTGGGCATTAAAACACTTTGCATTGCATTTCTACTTGTGCTTGCATTTTTTAGACCACACTTAGTAAGTAAAACGCATATTTAATAAATCGTCGAGCACTTGATGTTACACTACCAAACCACATGCACTAAAACAAACATTAAACTCACTTGAGACAAAGCCCGACTGGGATTTCATCCCCCAGCGAATACCTTACCCCTACCTGGCAATCTCACTTGGATTTTATCACCAAGGGGAAAGCCCACTCCGTTCTCTGGCGGAGTATAATCTCTAGGCAAGGTATATCTTGGCTAAGCGAAACCAGCTAACCACTGGAATCGTGAAGTGAGGGGAGTTTTCTCCTTAGCACCAGGCCATGTACTGAACCTAATACAGACTTCTTGAGCACCTAAACACACCTAAAACCATCTTTAGACTACCTTTTCTAGGACCCTTCTTCCAGCCAACCTCCCTAAACATCACTTTAAGGCATAAGCCACAAAATTCTAAAGTTGATTCTTAGGATTTAGCGCTTAGTGTCTGCCTGTCTCCATTTATTTCTCTGCTCTCATCTGATTATTTGAGTGTGTGAGGACGCTTTCTTCATTGTTTTTCCAAGAATCTTCAAATCTTTTGGTTTTCTGGAAAACACAGTCACCGGCATCGGTTTTACCACCGACGTCGGTTTCCTTTTCTTGCCGGCATCGGTTATCTAACCGACGTCGACCATTTTCCCTTACCGACATCGGTTTTTAAACCGATGTCGGTCACTGTCCATTTTCTTTTTTTCACAAACAGCAACTTAAAACCCGACCCCTTTTTCTGCCAAAACCTTATTCTGAGTTTCTAAAATTGGAAACACACAATTTTTGGAACCTGACCCTCTTCTTGACCACGCTCTCTCATCCATAACCAATCCTATCATGGAGTTCCACTCGAAAACTGAAAGAACTCCTATAGGACCGACCCCGACTCAAATTCCCATCATCCCTGAAGGGGACCAAGATTTCGAAAGATTCTTGGACCTCAATACCACAACCCTCCAAAACTATCTCGCAAGAAACCCAATGCGAGACCTCTCGGGTGACGTGGCAATGACATCCACACCATTCGCCACCCAGCCCTTTATGACTCAACCTTTCGCCTCAACCATTAACCTGACCATGGCCAATATGCAAAGTTTGGCCGCCCCATCCATTTTTAGTCCAACCTCCATCGGGGTTCCATTACCCCCTCAACCACCTACAATTCAATCGAGTTCTACATCATACCAGAACTTAGTTGTCTCGATCCCTCACACTCTTACACCCATAAACACAGGAGTGCCAACCTTTCCTTCTACCAGTGCCACCATTCAACCACCTTTGGCAGTGCCTAGTCAATTTATACCTACGACCTTCATAACTCAACCACTTTTGGCCTCCACTTATGTCCCTGCGACTAGTCATCCATACATTGACCCCTTACTGGTACAACCGACTACATCGTATACCTCCTCTAGCCTCTTTCAAGCACCCTACAACTTAGGGGGCGCTCCATCTGCCAATCTGTCAGCAGACGTCATTAAAATGCTGATGGATAAAATGTCCAGTCTCGAGACCTCTATCTCTGGTTCACGTAATGCTCTCTCATATGAGCAAATTTGCAATGAGCCCATTCATCCTTCTGTCCCTATTCGACCATACCCCAACCAATGGGAGCTTCCTAAATTCACTCATTTCCAGAGTAAGGAGGACCCGCAACAACATCTACAGGCATTCAGACATTCCTATTATCTTATTGCCCACAACGATGCGTTACTTTTACGCATGTTCCCTATGTCCCTTTTTGGCTCCACCCTTGACTGGTATAGCTCTCTCGCCAGACATTTTATCTTTTCATTCATTTAACTCGCCCAATTATTTCTCGACCATTTTTCTATCAACATCACCAAACAAGTCTCAATCACAGACCTTTACTCCATCGAGCAATTCGACGACGAATCAATAGTTGATTTTGTCGCCCGTTGGAGAGGCTTGATTAACCAGCTCTCTTTCTCCTTACCTCAACCTGAGCTCATTGAGCTCTTTTCTCGAGCATGTGCCAGGCACATCTCTTCTACCTTGTGGATTCAGACATTCCGCACTTTTGACGAAGCTTTCACTATGGCTCGAAAGCTTGAACTCTGCGCCATTGAGGAAGATAAGGTCAAATTGCGTAGTACCAATGCAAAAATCAATGATCATTCTTCTTCCAGACCTTCTTCTTCTGCCAACTCTAAACCCAAAGGAGTGGCCAACACTGTGGTCATTAGATCACCATCTTTGATGACAACTAATTATTCTCAACCTTCAACATCTCCAAGCATCACCAAACAATTCCAACAACGGTACATCCAGCGTTCATACACTCCACTTGGAGAATCATACGCTTCTGTTTTGGAAAAACTACTCAAGCAAGGGGTCCTCAATCTCCCTCCAATCCGACCACCTCAATTTAACCCTTCAAAAGCCCTCCCTACATGGTATAGAGAGGCTGACTTCTGCCACTTCCACCGCGTCCACGTCCATGACATCGACAATTGTCGAACCTTCAAGAACATCATCCAAGACATGATCGACAAGGGGGATCTCATTTTAGATAACCCGAACACCCCACCCAATCAAAACATCGACATCTTCAAACAACCATTTCCAAACCATCCACCTACTCAAAACAACATCCAAACCACGACTAATGACTCTCATGACCATAATATTCACACAATCAACATTATTTTGCCTCTTGTCCTTGACCAACCTTCTCTCATGACCATAATATTCACACAATCAACATTATTTTGCCTCTTGTCCTTGACCAACCTTCTCCCTCACAGGATGAAGAACTTTCTTCTCCTATTTCTACCTTTCTCATACTAGAGGACACCTTGACCATGCCTACGCCATTAGCCTTACCTTCATCCAAAGACCTTACCTTACCTACTCCTCAAGCACAAGCAGAAGGCATGGTCATCCCTGCCTTCTTCTCTCTTGAGGAGCCGCACTCTCCTATTTCTTCTCCACCAAGAGAAGAACCAGTCTCTCCACCCATTTTGACCGAAAAAGACCCAGTCATGGTTTTCTCTTGCCTTTTGCCTGAGATTGCTACATCTCACTCACCTCCATCCACATCTAAGCCCAAACCCGCACAAGCGCCCACCTTACCAAAAGAGATTGAACCTCTTGGTGTTCGCCTCACATCTAACCTTGCCTCTCGCAATAATGGCCCTCAAACCATATCGAAGAAGGCCACTAGACCACACCGGAGGATTCTTCCCCCACCTTCATTATTGCCCTCTATTTTGGGCCCGCATCCGTCCACTTTAATAGGAGTGCTTCCTACTCCCATACTTCACAGAGGCAAGTTGCCTCCATTACTCCCTCAACCCGTCAAACATATATCTCCTCCAAACCATCGACCTATGCCTCTTACGCATCCTAAACCAAAGTCATCAATACCCACTGCGACAAAACATCCAGACCCGTTAGCAGGTTCTTATGCTTTGATGTTATGGCAATTATTGCAGTCTTCTCGCATCTATCTCCCGCCTCTTAAACCATATCACTCTCTCAGACCAAAACCACCCTGGTTCGATGACACTTGCATTTGTGCATGTCATCGCATGCCTATGCACGATACTGAGCATTGTTGTGCCCTCAAGGTTGTCATTCGCCAATGTCTAGGGAATGACACCCTTCTTCTCAACCACATCCTCAGCAAACCTTCAACATCACCCCACTCATCAACTCTCAGATCAAAACCATCTTGGTTCGACAACTCTAAATTCTTTCATTATCATCACACTCTGGGACATGACACTGAGCGTTGTTGTGCTCTTAAAGCTGTCATTCGTCAACAACAGAGAAAGGATTCCCTTCTCATCAAGGACCCTCTTGACCACCTCTTCGACAAATTATCAACACCGACCCATGCCTTTCAAACCTCTTCACCTAAATCGGGATCTCCACGCCAAGCTATGGTCCCTTTACCACCTTTGACCCCATTATTCGACATCAACACAGTCCATTTGACCACTAAACCTCAACCAACCTTGACCAATTTATCCAACATTCTCCCTAAGCAACTGGGGGAATCCAACCTTATCTTGACCTCGACCAAACATTCAACCAAGCCTTCGACCATGACATCGACCATGACCTTAACTAAACCTCGACCACACATAGTCCAATCATTAACCAACCTTTTTAAACATGACCCCGACCAGCATCAACCAAACCTCGACCAAACTTCAATTATCAAACACCACCCAACCAAGCACCTATCACTTCTTCAAACCGTCATTAATCATTGTGACCAATTTGGAACGAAGCAAATGGGGCAAGTTTGCTCCCAATTGACTCGGACCTTAACACCATCATGGGTCAGGATTTGGTCAAAACCTAAGCCCCTTTTATGTCTTGCCTCTTTGACTAGTCCACTATTAGTCAAGCAATTATTCATTTGACGTTTAACTTAAGCTCGATCTCTTGAGCAACTCCCAGTCACCGTCATTTCCATTTCCCTTCAACCCTCAGTCTTAACCCTTTTGGCAAGCATGAACGCTTCGTCCTAATAAAAGGGAAACCCTCTAAACCTCTATAGTCAAGTCCATGACCAAAAGTCTAGTCAGCAAAATCAGTCAAATATATATAAAATGGGATGCATATTCCAAGGTCATAAAACTATAAATGTAGACTGTTCCCTCGAAGGACAGCTACATCATCATTGCTGTATTTACTAGACTGCTCCCTTGAGGGACAGCTAGGCCAACGTCATATCAAATATATCAAAAGCAGAATATAGACCACTCCCTCGAAGGATGGCTATGCATAAATTTTGCTACATACGCAGCACTATCTCTAAAGCTTCCCACATCGATCAGCTTCATGACATGACCACAATGCATAACAATATCCCATCGCAGACTTCCTGCATCGATCAGTCTGCCTTCAAAACAAAAAAAAAAATTGACTAACAAACTTTAGAGTCATGGACTTGTCTATAGTCGCTCTCGGGGTCCACCTATAAAAGGGGCAAAGTTGTTCCTGCTAACAAGGGTTCCCCCTTCCATCTCATTATCAATTCCATCCCCCCTACATACTCAAGGGATTTCGAGCTCACTTAACGTCAAATGATTCGATTACTACTCTAACACAACCACTGGTCAACGGCGCAATGCATGAATGGGACTTTTGTTTCTAAACAACCCCTACCCATGCTCTCATTCTGGTCCTTGTCAATGAAAGAGCAATTCGCTTTTCACTTTTTACACATCTTGGTCACGCCGCTAACCAAACTCAAACTAAACCAATCAAACATTTTCAGACCATCAACATGACCTAGTCCATTTCACATAGTTTCTGTGGACAACAATACACATGGAAACTATCGACCCGACACAATTTATGTTAAGCATAAACCAATACTTGCTGACGCATAAATAGACCTCAATTCATTTTTAGCATACATCCATCATGACTATGGAAAATTGCTAGGGATGAAAGACCTCTCAACCAATGTTGCAGAATACACCATTTGGAAAAGGCTGCACCATCATCTTTTTACCCTCATCATTCATCATGACCAACCCATTCCATTGACCACTTTAGTCTACTATCGACCTCTTTGACCCTCTTTCTGAACTACATTGGTCTGAGGCCCTATAACCAGGGCTATGTAGGCAGCACTCAGATGACACAACTGTCTTCTGGGGTTAGCTCGACCACCCTTGTTTGTTCGTCTCTCTGATGGACAAACCTTCTTTCCTTCTTTTAACCATAACCTTACCCTTGACCACGACCAATGCCATCCCTTTGACCCTTCCTCCCTTCTAGGGAGAACTACATCGGCCTAAGGCCCTAACGACAAGGGCTATGTAGGCAGCACTCAATTGACATGGGGTCTTCTGGGGTTAGCTTGGCCACTTTCTTCGTCACTTTCTTCCATCTCCTTCTCTCATCACTTGTCAATCATAACACAGTCAATCACATATTCACATAATCATTAGTATACTCTCATTTTCATAAGTCATTAGTCATAAATTTCATCCATCATAACTCATTAAACATTCGCATCATATAATCCACAAGTTAAACATTCCATATCACATCTATTATCATCTAATCTAAAGTCATCATCATATAACCATTTCATAAACATTGTCATTCATTTTCATCAAACATCATCACATTAATTATTAAGCATCATCATAACATAATCATCATAATCATCATAAATATCACATCAAAACATACATCATGAAACATATGACAAATGCTGCATCTATAAACATTTCCATAACACATCAATAAGCCAAAATCTCATCATATATATCAAAAATAAGTTTTATACAAAAAGACACAATCAGTGTCTGTCTCTCTCTCTCATCATACATCTCTCGTCTTCGGCTCGCAGGCCGGTATATACATCAAAAAATGGTATCTCTGAGCTGCCCTCAAGGCTGTGGCTGTGGTGGTGGTGGCGGTGGCCTAGAAGAGGCTATATCCTCTCCTCCCTCTGATCTCTGCCATCTGCATGACCCTAAAGCCATCGCTCGCGACATCGATCTCTATCGGCTCTGCTCTGCCCTCATCTCCGAGTATCGCTGTATCTGAGGGAACCCTCTGATGGCCCTCTCATAATATGTGATCTTGTCTAGCGCATCAGTGTATCTAACCATAGATACGGTCTGTAGTGGACCCATCTACCCTGCTCCTATAGCCTATCCAGACCCCTGTGGTTGTGCCTGACCTCAGTGTATTGATACTGATGGTCCTGCCCCCTGTGAAAATGCTGGCTGCTGAGATGGCTATTGCCATGGGCCCTGCCCTCCAAAACTCTGCCCTACCACTACCTGTGCCTGGGCTGCCACCAGCTGTCCCTGTAACAAAGTGACCTGTGCTGTTAATGTTGCCACCTGACCTGTCATCTCTCCCAGCTGCCTAGTGACTCCTGCTAGCTGTCCCTACAAAATAGAGACCTTGGCCTGAGCCGTGTCTCTCTCCTCCCATGCAGTGTCCCTCTCCTCGTGGGCTGTATCCCGCTCCCTGGTAATAGCCTGCAAATCTAGCTGGGGACCCACCTGTATACCTCGATACTGCCCTGCCCACCATGCCATGTAGGCCTCTGTGCACCCTGGGTCGGCTATCCTAGGTCCTGCCGGCAACTCCTCAAAATCGGGCTCCTCTGTCTCCTCTGGAAGTGGGAGGGGCGCCTCTATATCATCCCGCCTATACTGTGGGAAGGCGGGAGGCACATCCTGTAATAGCCCATACTGGCGCCGCACTCTCTTTGCAAGGATCCTCTCGAGCTCACCAACTCATCTGCCTCTGATCCATTGCCTACTCTGAACTCCAACCAGCTACTCTCCTTGGTCTCTAAATGCTAGAGAGACCAAGTATGGTCTCCAGACGATGTTTGCAGGAATCAGGGCCTCCAGTACCCCTCTGTAGTGGTCAATGTCCCTGACCACTCCATCCACCCATGTCTGCACCATAACCTCGTGCCATCGCCTAAATCCAACTCTGAAGCCAGCCTGAATCACCACTGGGAGGCCGAGAGGTCGTGTGACTACTATGTGCTCGTATGCTTAGCAATGTAGCAGGTGGCCCACACATAGACTGTACTGCCGCCACCTGCTGATCCCCCACAACTCTCTTTATACCTGGGCCAAAAACACAGGTGCCCAGGCGAACACTGTCTGCTACTCTATCATATCAATCAAAACTCTGATCATAGCAACCGGAAATCTGCCACCCTCTGCATCTGACAATGCATACACTGTGATGCTGATCATCATCAGGATGGCCAGCCGATGTGCCTCCTCATCCGCCATGTACAACGGCTCATATGCAAAACTCGCTGAGTGGTAGCTCATCTCCATGGCGTGCTCTCCAAACAGCGTGACCATGTGAATGTCATGCGCCTCTCTTGAGCATGCATACAAGTCTGCTCCGTGCACCGGTAGCCGTAAAATTTGGTACACGTCCTCAACCATGACCGTCATCTCAACTGTAGGCAGGTGGAAGGCGTTGGTGGTATGGTCCCACCACTCGATCAAAGCCACCATGAGGCTCACATCTCTCACCACTCGACAGTAGCATCTCAGCCCACCTAGCCTGACGGTGCTCATCTGTGCCCACTCCTCGACGGACATGCCTTTGCGCATCCGCATCAGCAAGGTCGGGAGGCGATCCCGCAGCATCAGGGTCTACCTCGCCTGCATCCATCCATAGACACTTTCATGTTAACATTGTTCCTACTTTTGCTTATTTTATCAACTATTCAGACTATCCAAGCCTACCCTGACACCCGAGAAGCCCTTGGCGTAGCTTCGACCTCTCGACTTGACCATTTTTTAGAACTATTTCCGACCAGGCAGCCACCGACATTGGTTAGCTTGCCGGTGACGGCACTTACCTAACCGACGTTGATCACTTAGTGACCGATGTTGGCAGGTTAGTGACTAATGCTGGTAGCTGGTCGGCTGATGCCGGTAGGATCACCGATGTCGGTGACTGGTTCGGCCCTAGGGCCGAATGGGGTGAGCCCTAGTTTTTAGGGCTTCCCCAATCTAACACCCTACACCCCCCAAAACCCTCCTAAACGACTCCTAAGCTCTCCTAGACAACCTACCCACCTTCCTAGCTACCCTCCCCTTTAATTTATGCCTAAAACCAACAAAAATTTCAAAAAACAAATTCAAAATAAAAATGACTCAAAATCAGGTTCAGAAACCCTCTTACCTCATCCCGACGTCACCGGCGTGGTGGCACGATGGGTGCCACTAGTGGTGGACCTCCTATGGGTCCTCTACTCCCCTCTTCCATCTCTTCCATCCCAATGGCTCTACACGCTTCCCCTGGTCCACACACGTCCCTGCAGCGTCCAATCAACTCCTTCTCTCCACCAATGTCTCTCTGCTACCTCACGCTGTTGCATAACTCAAGCTGGGTCTGTTTCACTCAACAAGTTCCAGAGCTCTTTTTCTCTATCAATCACATTCACAAATGACTTTTGGTGGGCCGCCAATCCAGTTTTATCAGATTTGGCAGGCCGCTGACGTCGGCATCGACGTGCCCTAGGCTGCCGACGTCGGACTATTTTCACCGATGTCGGTTATATAGCCGACGTCAGTATATTTCAAACCTTTTATCCCTCTTCAAATTGACCAAAATCATGCCCCACATCAGTCAGTCTTTGAGACCATGTCATTTTAGCCCCCTGGGGCACACTTAAGATCACTTATATCACAACCCAACCAGCGACCATGGAGATCATGCCTATCTCCGCAAACCTTGACCACTTTCGAGACAACTCTGTCTTGGTTTTTGTTTGCATGCATGCTACCTCACAAATAGATAGCAAAATTGTTCGCAGACCTTACTTTTTGGACCCTCACAAGTATAGGATCGCAATCCAGTTGATCTGCAATACTTGTGACTTTTTTTGTGTTTTTGGGAGCACTTCCTGAGCCCGAGATACCTGGAACACGATGACCATTTGGAGCTACAGCTTCAATTGAATAACTCGATCAGCTACGACTAATGCTGGGGCCCGGTTATTTCAATTTTGGCACTCTTTGACCTTTTGACTGTGACCATTTGACCTACATGTCCTGTGAAGTGGTATGCACGCAATCATGACTTTTACAGTGTTCACCCTCACTCTCTTTCTCATTAACCTTTTGTCAAAATGGCACCCGACATCAGGTTCCCTTCTCTCGACTCCCGCTTTGATGGGGAATACCTCATCCATACCTCGGGGCAATCCACATCATCCCACACCTTAGGCAACCACCTCCTATTTTTGTCTTGCAGTTCATCCAGAACAACCAACAAGACAAAAAGGGGCAAATGTAGACACCAAAATCGTGTCTACGCTTTGGTCCTTTGGTCCCCTTTCATCCACTTAACCACTCCTAACCCATATTTTATTAATTTGAAATAAATATCCTATTTTAAATTAATAAAATCTCTTTTCCCTATTTCCTTTGCCACCTCACCACCCTAGGATACCCTCCTTGGATTCCCTTCATTCTCCACATGGCCATATTTAACACTTAGACTCCCATTCCAACTTCTCCCCTCATCCATTTAATCCCCTTCGACTGTTTCTCCCTTGGACTAGCTGACCCAACGGTTGGAAAATGGATGAAAGGCTATTTTTAGCCTTTCTCCAGCCTTTTATCCGTCGACATCGGTCAACTGTCGACCGATGTCGGTGATATTACCAGCATCGACGGTCTTCTTAACAGTTTTCTGCACCGTTATCCTGATCTCTTCGCTCTCTTGGTCTCTCTCTCGCAATCCCGACTCGAAATCGAACACTCTGATCATCAATCCATTCTTAGACCCTGCCACTTTGCCAATCTTCAAACCAAGCCTCTCATTCTCTCCCTCAGGTGTAACAACAGGTATTCTAGCTTCAGTAACTACACTAGCGATGGGACTTTCATCACCAGCAACACCAACAATAGGTACACCAGTCTGCAACGCTTTATTTAGCATACCACAGGTAAGTTTTCTTTTGTGTTTTCATTTGTGTTTTCTAGTCATTTGTTTCTAAACTAGATTCAGCACTCCTATCCCCCAGACCAAACTCTGACCAAACTAGACCAGTGCTGAACCCTGTCTCTCCTATCCCTGTCTTCTGTTTGATTTCTCTGTCGGATCATATACTCTGCCCATTTAACCAGACTCTCAGACCCAGACCCTAGACCATTCACCTGAGCCCAAAACTTTGTCTCAGACCAATCAAACAGACCACAGACTTGTCCATAGACCCATCCCCAGAGCAAGAAACTCGACCAGACCTGACTATAGACAACGGCCCCAACCGACGCCGGTCATTACCCCAACCGATATCGGCATAATAACCGACATCGGCATACTTAAACAACCGACGTCGGTAGGACCACTGACGCCGGTGACTGTGACCAGTCCGACAACATCTTTCAGGTAAGCTTTTGCTTCCTTTTTCCTTTTCAGTCTTTTATCATTTCAGTCTTTTTAATATTCTGCTATTTATCAGAATCTTTTTCTATTGACTAATGGGTTGACCTCCCTTAAGGATGTTTTCATACTTCTGGGATCGAGCTTTCGCTTGGCAACCCACCATCTATCCATCTAACGCATTTTTGTCCAAGTCTCTTTTCTTTGCAGGTGTCATTCCTCCATAGCCAAAGAGGAGTACTCACAGCATCTGGATTACGGTGCGTAGACTTTATCCAGGTACACATCAAGCCTTGACCATTCTTTCTTTAGTTTCTTAATCATTTGAAATTTGAAAGCAAAATTTGAATAGAAACACATATTATAAATCAGGAGACTCCTAATTATGATTGAAAACTCTTTGATTCTATACATGAGAGCACTCATCTCTCAAATTATTAAGTTGATTTTTGAATTACTTACTACACTTATGAAAGGTGATGATAAGGTTGTTTATTTTATTGCTAAAATTAAGATTATCAAAATTAATTTAGATGGTTGTAACTAAATCTAATTCAAAATCAATTATTATATTTCATTATTCAGTTTAATATTCATGAAAAATTTACAATTTTATTTCAATTTTGAATTCAAAATACCAAATAAAATAAGATATCCCTGATCTCACTACTCTATCTGCACTTTTGATTAAAGAAGAGAAAGTGATTTGTAATTTTGATTATAAAAATAACACTAATTCATCACTTCTCACTTGGAACCCTATTTTTAATAATAATAGAAACCAAATATCTAACCCTAATTTTGCTAATGGCTCAAATAGGAACAAAAAATCTGGTAATAAGAATCATAAAGCTTAATAGGAA
The DNA here is from genome assembly GCA_037957365.1 of Torreya grandis. Classification (NCBI taxonomy): domain Eukaryota; kingdom Viridiplantae; phylum Streptophyta; class Pinopsida; order Cupressales; family Taxaceae; genus Torreya; species Torreya grandis. Next base: position 486,509 of record JARHVA010006728.1, on the reverse strand, counting down.
TTGTAATTTTTGTGGTAAATTTGGTCATAGAAGGGAAATTTTTTATAAAAACAAAATAGAGTTAATAATAAAACTTCTAAAAATAATTGGAGGAAATATAATCATAGCTATCAAAAGAATCAAAACCATAATCAAAACAACAATTTGGAACATAATTTTAATGTTATCACTTTATATGATGTTTTGTTTGATTCTAATGAGAATTAATGGCTTTTAGATAGTGGTGAATTGCATCATATGACTTGATTATCTTAGAATTTGTGATACTATATATATATATATATATATATATATATATATATATATATATATATATATATATATATATATATATATATATATATATATATATATATATATATATGTTTACTTAGGATATAATTCATTTTTAGAAACAACCAAATAAGGAAAAGCAGAGTTTACAAATGTTGTTATTAATAATATATTCTATATACCTAAACATAAGAAAAAATTATTATCTTTTATATCAACTTATGAATGATAATTTCATTATTACTTTGATTAAATATAATTGGTCCATTATAAATCATTTTGGTTCTCTAATCATTGAATATGTTCAAAATGATGGTCTATACATTTTTTTTTGCTTATACATATTGTCTCTCATCACATATTAAGAGTGAATATCAATTATGGCATGAAATATTAGAACATATTAATTTTATAATTTAAAAATATATGTCACCTCATAATCTTATTGTTGATCTTCTTTATATCTCCTCTCATCATGAAATTTTTTACGGTTGTTTACAAGATAAGCATCATACTAATCCCTTTCACAAGAATCATGATGTGAATTCCTCACATTATCTAGAATTAATTCATGGTGATGCTGCAAGACTTCTTGGAGTCGTATCTATTAATTTTTTTTATATACTTTTACTTCATTTTATGATCATACTAGAATGATTTGGTCATAATTCAATAAAAAGAAATCTAAAGTGTTATCTAAATTCAAAGAATTTAAATTTGTTAAAAATGCTTCTAATTTTTATATTAAAAGATTAAAATAAAATAATGATGTTGAATATATTATTAAGTAATTTTATTATTTTTATGTTAGTTGTGTTATTAGAAGGGAACAAACAACTCTATATTCCCTCCAAAAAAATAATATTGGTGAAAGGTAAAATCTTGCCATTATTGAAATGGCTAGAATAATGTTACATTATACAGATGTTTCTAAATTGTTATAAGTCAAATCCATGAATATTGTTGTTCATATTCTGAATAAAGTCCTTAATACATCAATTTATCTTTCTACTCCTTTATAAATGTGTTTTAAAAATAAACCTAGCATGGCTCATCTTAGTATCTTTGGTAGTCTTGCTTCCATCTTTATACAAATTAAAAAACATGATCCTACATCATATTACTACATTTTCATAGGTTATGGATGTAAAATTAAAGGATTAAGAGTGTATTATATATATAAAATATAACTCATTAAGAATAGGAATGTTCTTATTATTGAAAAATCTTTTTGTGAGCCCTCTATAGAACCTCCTCATTGTTCTTCATTTGATAAACTTGGTTCTCTTATTTTTCCTTATAAAGAAACAAATGCCTTAAATGAAGTTGATCTAATTTTAGATAGCTTAAATCCTGAAGAACCTCTTGAGTTTCACATTTAGTCTAAAAGACCTAAATGGATATAACCCCTAATCTAGTCTTCTCATATTGATAATCTTAATAAATTCACTAGGAGTCAACATTATTATCATTCCTTAATGAATATGTATGAATGTGAAGCTCAATCCTTTGAGGAATATATTCAAGATGATAGATGGAATATTTTTAGGCAAGATAAGCATAATGCCTTAATTATAAATTAGACTTGGGACCTTGTCTCCCCTCTACCTAAAAGGTATATTTTTCATTGTAGGTGACTATAAAATTAAATATAATCTAATTAGTAAAGATAAAAAATTTAAAACAAGATTAGTTTCTCATGGTTTTACTCAAAAACCTAGGATTGAGTATGTTGAAACCTTTGCTCCTATAGTGAAAATGAGTAGTAATATTAGACTCCTTTTTACTCTTGTATCTCAAAATAATTGGATTTTACACCAAATAGATGTAAAAAATGTATTTTTGAATGGTGATTTAGAAGAATAAATCTATATGACTCAGTCTATAGGTTTCATTAACCCTAACAAAGATCATTATGTTTGTAAGTTAAATAAATTTGAATAATTCATAAAACATGCTCCTAAAGATTGGTATTCTAAAATCACTAGTTATATAAAGAACATTGTTTCTCTAAGTATTATTATGATAATGATCTCTTAACAAATATTAAAAATGATCAAAATATCTTAATTATATTATAGGTTGATGTCTTCTTATTACTGGAAATCTAATTAGTTTAATTCATAAGTAAAAAGATAAACAAATTCAAATGTTTGAAGTGATTGATTTAGTTAATTTCCATATTTTTTTAAGAAATACTATATTTCAAGACAAAAATTCAATTGTTGTATCACAATATTAGTATGTTCATAAAATTCTAGTTAAGTTTAATATATTTGATTTTAAGCTTACATCTACTCCTATTTAATTTGGTATTAATCTTGATCCAAAACCTACATGTGAAAAAGTTAATCATGTTCTTTATATACAACTTATTGGTAGTTTGATTTATCTAACGATTACTAGGTTAGACATTTCATATTTTGTATGTGTTGCTTCTAGATTCATACAAGATACATATTTTGGAAATTATCTAAATGTATATTTTATTATATCAAAGGAACTATTAATTCTAATTCATTGTATTCTTCTATTGATAAGGCTAAATTATATGTTTATTATGATGTTGACCATGCTGGCAATACTATAGATCATAAATCTACCTATGGCTATCTGTTTTAGTTTACTGCAGATACTATCAATTAGAGCATCAAAAATAAACCTATTATCTCTATCACTTCTACATAATTAGAGTATAAAAGTGGTATAGAAGCTACTAAATAAGCCATGTGGCTATGAAAGTTGTTAAGAAAACTTCATTTTGGTTTTTATCATAGTACCACCCTTTTAGGTGATAACAAAAGTTTTATATATCTTGCAAAAAATATAGTGCAGTATCAAAAAACTAAACATATTGAACTTCATATACATTTTATCTGAGATAATATCCTCAATGGTGATATTGCTCTATAGTTTTATCTTACATATGAACAAGTGGCAGATATCTTCACAAAACCACTTGATGATACCATTTTTTTATCAATTTAGTACAATATAGGGCCTATCCAAGTTACTATTGAGGAGAAGTGTGTATAATAATGTCACTTCCTAACAACCATGTATTATTTTTTCTTATATTTACTTCTTTTCATTGTAATAATACCACATTATGTGATTTTAATAAACTTCATCTGAAATTTTTACTTTTGTGTCTAATACATAAAAGCATAATTTGTAATGGATGTCCTTATGTTATAAAAGGCTCCAATAATGCTTAGATTATTATTTATAATAAAATGTGAGATGTAGTCTCATGATCATGCTAGCCTAAACTTATTTAAATTATTTTATGGATTACAATTCTTTTTGTTTCAAAAGGTGATGTTTGACATGATGAAGGTTTTTGAATCCTTCAATTTTATGCATAGTATAATTCCTTTATTAAGGTGGATATGGCATGTATCCCCACTTAACATTAAGGGTGATTGTTATAACATTTAATTGCTAAGTGGGATATTTTAGACACTTAATTTTTTTGATGTGAAATTTAATAATAATTTATGTATTAACATGAGGTGAAAACATTGAGTAAATAAATAATAAAATATAATTTTTATTACTTACCAAATTATTTTTGAATTATTATTAGGAAAAGATGGACCCATTTGTTACAATGTTCACCTCCCTTCACTGCCATTATAAATAGGGTTTTATCCCTATTTTAATTCATTAGACACACTTAGTGAAGATATGCAAACATTGAGTGAATTGATATTTGTTTGGGGAAAATATCTTCTAAAAGGCTTTATGAAAAAGGTTTATCAATGAAGAGGTGAGAAGGATGAAGGATGTGTATTGGGGTTAATAGTTTTTCATATAAATGAATATCATATTTGTGGGTTTTTTTATCTCTTGAGGTTTTCCCATGTTAATTTATGTGTCATGTATATAATTTAATTTGGTTTTGTATGCTTTGATAATTTATTTACATTATAGATTATATCTCTATTTATTGCATATAATCTACATGGAATTTATCAACCTATTTGCATTTACCTTGGTCATAAGTGGATATGGTGCTTTTGTGTCAATTTTGACCTATAAAGGACATAATCACTAGTAAAATTGGCATGAATTGGTGTTTTCATGTGCATAAGTCACTAATAAAACCTATGTTTATCATTTTTTTCCACTTTGGTATGAATTCAAATTCAATTGGTGTGACCACACCTAAATATGCCCCAAATTTTTATTAGAAGCATGATCATTGAGAGGGGAGGTGAATCAATGATGCAAGAAAATACAATTAAATTAAAATTATTCAAACTCTTAAAAATTAGTCATAATCACTCAGGAATCATATAAATCATTCATTTCAATGAACAAATAAAACTATGCAAGATGAAAACACATAACACATTAACTATGTGGGAAACACTCATGGGGGAGAAAACTCACTTGAAAGAATATTTAGAATACTATCCTATAAATATATTATTCAATTTATATTATCAATAATTGATAAAGGAGCACCCACAACTCAATTTAGTAAATCAACCACTTGACCTTTAACTAGCACCAACTAGCAAGGAGGTTACAACCCCGTAGACGATCAAGCACCAACTCAATCACCTCCAAATTCATCTCTACCTTTGATATAATGTATTACACACATGATGATGGTATTAAATTTATATAACACATTAAAACCTTCCTCTCTACCTCATAAAATTTATGGTAGTTCATACAAACATAAGTCTACCTCTTACATTGGCATACAACAACTCTTTCTCTTCTATACTCCTCATACACATGCTCATGACCTTGAGGCCATTCCTCCTTCATGATATGATATTATTATATGTAAATAAATTATTTCAAGATAATTAAAATAATTTATACACAACCTTTTCATTTCTCTTCTAACATATATTTAATTCACTACTTCAATCTAGGTTATCTAGACAAACTAGGCCTAATTATGCCTTGAATCAATTTACAAACTTACTAATTACCTTTATAAACATTGTATTATATTCATGACATGTTCAACATGTTATTATAATTATTTTTTTTCCCTCACACATTTATTAAAACCCTCATACCATTCTCTTCACTCTTCTAATTGATTTCCAATCAAAACTATGTCACCTAAGCAAAATAAGCCTAATAGCCTTGAAATAAATCTTCTCACTTGCTCATGAAATTTAAAAAACAATGTTATAACATTTTCACATATTCAAAATTATTTTATTATGTTTTTAAATTATTATCACCCTTTTTCAAATTCATATATAATTCATTTCACTCACACATTCACTAACTAGTACAATGAGACCTAAAATGGCCTTCTACATATGCATTATTCTTTCTCCAATCACTCTTGGTCAACCAAAACACTTTCCTTAACACTTAATATTTATCTCACATTTGGATAAACATAAAAATATGTATTAGGATTCTTTACATACAATATATAACAACTTATATGGTTGGTTATGCTTTGAATGACTCAAAACAACACATTAGGCTTTTGTAAGACCTAAGCAATTAACCCTCCATTAGGCCACACATTACACTTAGATACCAATAGTCCTTATCCAATGATGTAAAAATTTTAAACACTTTACCAAAATTTAATCTAGGACTTATTTATTTTTAATAAGTCATACACCACTTCCAAGACACTCGCTCACCTTATGAAACCTCTTTTAGCCCTTAAGCCTTCAATAGGTCCCATGGAAACCTAATTCACCTTCATGGAACACTTTGAGATACTATGATCAACATGGACCTTACCAATGAACCAAAATACTTAAAAAACATTAATTTAATCCTCTATTATATTTTTACATGATTAATAAACATCAAATCATTTGCTCATACTCAGATACCTCCATTAGGTCTTAAAGACCTATTAGGCTTAATTAGCCCAAAAACACTATCTTCATAAAAGAGGCTCAAACTAACTGAATATAAACATTCCATGTGAAATATACATATGTATGGAAATAAAAAAATATATTCAAAATAATAAAATTCATAATAACCTTGATTCATCCTCCAAATGTTCTTAAATACCACTAGAAGAAGCTTACTCAGACTTGCAATACTTATAGTCAACTAAAGTCAACTTTGACCTACAATAACTTCACCTGTATAGATATTTAAAACTCAAAATCACTTTTATGGTGATCTATCTTGAGTATAATTAATTTTTTATTTATATACCAAAAATATTTTATCAATAATTTGTATTCTAAATTTATTTTTTTGTACCCTGGTTTATTCAAAAAAACACAATTAACAACAGTCAACCCCACATGTAATAAATGTAATTGTACGACCATTGAAACCTCCTAATAAATTTTAATGGATATCCCTTGAAATAATATACCACTTTTATTTTTACACCACTATCAAATTCATCTATTATCAAAAGTTATTAACATAATACTACGAATTGGTTTTCCTTTTTTATAATGGTCACTTGATATTGCAAATTTGGCTATGGAAAACAATGAAACCTATCTAGGAGACCTAATTTGTACCACCATAAATTTATATAGACACCATATCAAGCCCTTAAATTTTAACCACACTATCTACACACAAATATGAACAAACCCATGTTACCACTTTCTTTTTAAACCTTCACACATGTGAATGTTGATGTCATTAATTTGCTTACTTAGGAAGTTTTGCTAAGATGACTAGGAGATGACTAGGATCACTTACCTTCACAAGACTATTATAATGGATTAATTTCACATATATAAGTGCACCAAGCACTCATTAAACCCCATATTACCCCTCAAACATGATCAATCACCTTAAATACCTACATACATGATATGCACTCTCAAATTTACTTGGAACCTATCACTTTATCATTAATGCATTATGTACTAAGGTCACCTTGACATAAATTAAAATCAATGCATCTCAAGAATATGATAAAAATATCTCCCTTTTCATTTATTTAAAATACCTTTCATAATGCTCTCTCCTAAAGTGAACAATTCCTTCATTCAAAACATTCTCTCCCTTTGACATTATTGACAAAGGGTCTCTTCTTCAACATACCAACTTGATCCTTGGACCTGGAAAAATGATAACATATCCTAGAAATATCCCCATAACATCATTATTATCTCATATAACATTTTATAAACCATAATCAAACATAAAATATACTTAGAATTGAAACATATCACATATGTTCCCCCTCATTCTATGCATATTTTGCATATTACCAAATTAAAGAGAACTTACCTTTATCTAAATTTCTCCTTGATTATTAGCTTATAAAAAACATACCCAAAATTAAAATACTAATCATGAAACCTAATTTATTTCCCCCTGACTCCATATTACACCTAAAAAGTCCAAAATATTTCAAACATATACAAGCAAACTCTTCTTACAAGAACACACCTTGAATGGAGCCATCTTCATCCACACATAGGTTACCACAATTATCCAACATCCTTTCATGAGACAAATAAATAAAATACTGATCTTCTTGGGTCTAAATGACATATTTCAATTGTATACAAAACTTTTTATATGAATTAAACAACCATAACTAATTTTAACAAAAAGAACATGCTTAATGCAACTAAACTTACTGGAATCTATGCTTATAAGATATCTTCAAGCTACCAACATGAATAAGCTACCTCATTAGGACATATATGGATGAAATATGATTAAATTCATACATTAATTCTATTTCAATATGAACATACCTTCCCAATCTTGTCTCGTCAAGGACCTCTCTCTTACATAAAAAAATATACTCCTTTCCTAGGTCACTTCAAAGATGTATATTGCAAACAAAGATACATAACTTGAAATTATCATACCTTTGCACCAAGGGACTACCTCTATCACACAATAACCTAATTTAATACTCTTACATCACCATTTTACACCTGATCACAAATTTTTGTGACTCAACTCATTGTACAACCCAAGATACACCATGTCAAGGGTTTGTTGCATTAGAACCCTTATACCAACCAAGTACACTCAAAGTAAGATCTTCTTCCACAAAAAACTTTAGACCTTCAAATCACTTCTAATATATGTGAATAGGTGATATATATCTTTTAAAAAATTTAAATCAATTGAAATAATCCGTACTAAATCATAGTCATATGAAGACAAAGAACATACCTTGACCCAATGACTAGTTTTTCACTTATCAACCTTGCAACACCGTTTCATGAATGCTTCAAATAATTGAGTAATTCCTATATGAATCCTAATATAGACACATCACCTTAAAATTCACTTATAAAACCTAAAAATTATGATATTCCCAAGTCTCCATACTCTCATTAGTTTTCTTGTCTTTCTTAAGCCTCCTCATAGGCTTGATTGGCTCATCCATCTTCTCTTCAACTCCCTTGTCAACATACCCTGATAAATAATATTCTTGTCTTTCCTTCATATCTACCACATAAAAAAACCATCTTGATTAATATGGTCATCATAGAATTCATCCTTGGTCTCAATTTGATTTCTCTTAATAGTCTTATGTCTCTATATCCATGCATGACCTCTTACTTGCACAATAGGAGCTCCATACACCTTGTTTTGGATTGAGAACTCATTCAACCTATTCTTACAATATTTCTTAGTATGACCAAATCTATGACATTTTAAACAATTAATATCATTAATACCTTTTTCTTGATGATGGTTATTATCTCCTTTTGACAAGTTACTTATCCTTTTGCAATCTCTTCCAATGTGACCAAACTGATTGTAAGTATAACATTTAATTGTATATGAATTGACAAACCTCATGGCATTGGTATGACTTTATATTAGTCTTACCTTTTTTTTCATTATATCACCTTTCTTAACCTTGCTCATTTTGACCACTAGTTTCTCATGCTTAACCTTCAAGGATCCTAGCTCAGTTTTCAATTGATCACACTCATCCTTCTTTACCCTCAAACTTGAATTTTTATCCTATAATTGACTATTAATATCATGAATATTCATATCATAATTTTTTATTTATAATTCTATATTATAATTAGAGATACATACTTGTTCCTTAAGAGCCTCCAAAGTACTTATCCTTTCATTAGATAGTTATACCTGAAATTTGATATCCTTAATAACCTTCTCATCCTCTTGATCCATAATGAACATTTCACTATTCAAGGTAAAAACATTATCCTCATAAGAATTATCCATAGACCTTAAATTTTTATTTACTTTCCTTTGTTTCATATCCATTTTGTGCTTCAAGGATCACCATTTAGCTGTCAAGCCTTCCTAAAGGACTTAGTATGATAACAATTATTGGAAGCAAAATCACTAAGAGGGGTGGGGAGTGAATCAATAATGAAATAAAATAAAATTCAATTCCAATTCTTCAAAATCTTAACCATTCATCATAATCATTCTTGAAGCATATAAACCATTCATTGTAATGAACAAAGAAAACTATGCAAGATCAAAACACATAACACATGAATTATGTGGGAAACATTCATGGGGGAGAAAAATAAATTGAAAAAATATTTGGAATACTATCATTTAAATATATTTATTCAATTTAAATCAGTAAAAACTGAAAAAGGATCACCCACCCCTCAATTTATTGAAGCACCCACTTGACCTTTAACTAGCACCAACTAGCAAGGAGGCTACAACCCCTAGATGATCAAGAACCAACTCAATCAATTACAAACTAATATCCACATATGATATGATGTATTAAAAACCTTTTTATTGTATTATTCTTATATAAAAACTTAAAACATTTCTATATACCTCATATAACTGATGGTAATTCATACAAACACAAATTTGCCTCTCAAATAGGCATAAAATAACTCTTTCTCTTCTACACTCGTCATACACATGCTCATGACCTTGAGGCCATTGTTCATTCACACTATTATATTCTTAGATTTAAATATAGTATGTAAAAATAATTAATATCATTCATACATATCATTTTCATTACTATGCTAACATATATTCAATTCACTACTTCACTATAGGTCATATAGACAAACTAGACCTAATTATGCCTTTTAATACAAAAACTTATTGATTACCTTCGACACCATTCTATAATAATCATGACATGTTCAAAATTTTATTATTATTATTTTCATTCCATAAAACACTTTTTATAACACCCATAACATTGAATTCACTCTTATAATTGATTTCCAATCAAAACTATGTCACCTAAGTAAAATAGGCCTGATAACCTTGAAATAAATCTTCTCACTTGCTCATGACATAAAAATTATAATGTAAGACCCTTGTCATATCCTTAAAATTATTTTATCATGTTTTTAATGGCATATTATTGTTCTTAAAATGTGTATATAGTTCGTTTCACTCACACATTCACTATCAAGCACAATGAGACCGAAAATGGCCTTCTACATATGCATTATTCTTTCTCCAATCACTCTTGGCAGGACAAAACACTTTCATTAACACTTAAGTCTTATATCCCACTTATTTAAACATAAAAATATGTATTATTATACTTTCCATACAATATATGAAAATTCATTAGGTCGGCCATGCTTTGAATGACTCAAAACAACACACTAGGCTTAAGCAAGATTTAAGCAATTGGCCCTCCATTAGGCCACACATTACACTTAGATACCAATAGCCATTATCCAATGATGGAAACTTTTTAAAAACTTTAAATAAATTTACACCATGCCTTATTTATGTTTTAAAAGTTATAAAACACTTCTAAGACACTCACTCATCTTATGAAACCTCTTTTAGCCCTCAAGTCTTCAATAGGTCCCATGGAGACCTAATTCACCTTCATGGAACACTTTGAGCCACTATGATAAATATGGACCTTAAAAATGACCCAAAACAATTTAAAAACTTTAATTTAATTTTATGTTATCCTTTTACATTCTTAATAAATATCAAATCATTCACTCATACTCTGAAACCTCCATTAACTCTTAAAGACCTATTAGGCTTAATTAGCCCAAAAATAGTGTCTTCACAAAAAAGGTTCAAACTAACTGAATATAAAATTTCCATGTGAGACATACATATGTATTTAAATCCAAATACATAATTAACATTATAAAATACATAATTCACATTCATTCATCCTCTAAATTCTCATAAACACCATTGCAAGAAGCTTACATAGACCTACAATAATTACAATCAACAAAAGTCAAATTTGACATAAAATAACTTCACCTGTAAGGACATTAAAAACACAAAATAAATTTTATGATAATATATATGGATTATAAATAATTTTATA